>JAHKKF010512894.1:2941-24889 GCA_019740295.1 Labeo calbasu | reverse complement strand
TGGATTCATTTTTTGAATTAATTTCGTTACAGCACTAACATTTTTAATGCTTTCCTTATCCTTAATTCTTTAAGTCACTGCATTATGAACAAGTATATTGTATTGCTTGAGTTTAAGCAGTTGGAAAATTTTTAAAGGGTGTCTTAAAGACGTTATCAGCTGTGGTGTAACAAAGCTGCTTTTGTGGTATTTAGCGAAATGCGAAGCCAATGTCAGAGGTGCACAAGAGTGTGAATCTGCCAAACAACCTCCGTTTAAGCCGTGAAAGCATTGCCAACAAAGTGACGTTTTTACATGACAAAGCTGAAAGTTACTAGACAAAATAGTTGATCAATACTGAGAATGTCAGAAGAATATTACGTTTATATCAAAAGAGTCAATGGGAATATTACGACTATAAATCAAAAGAGTTGTTAAACTGCTGTTTAACAAATATAAGATGAAAAATTCAGTGATGTTTGCGACCCTGGACCACAAAACCTGTCTTAAGTAGCATGGGTATATTTGTAACAGTAGCCAAAAATACATTGTAAGGTTTCTTTTATGCCAGAAATCATTAGGATATTAAGTAAAGATCATGTTCCATGAAGATATTTTGTAAACTTCCTACTGTAAATATATCAAAACGTAATTTTTCATTAGTAATATGCATTTCTAAGAGCTTTTTGTGCATTCAGATTCTAGATTTTCAAATAGTTGTATTTTCAAATATTGTCCTATCCTTACAAACCAACATCAATGGAAAGCTTATTTATTCAGCTTTCAGATTATGTGTAAATCTCAATTTCAAAAAATTGACCCTTATGACTTGTTTTGACTTATGACTTGTGATTTTATTTCTGTGAAATCTTGGTTATGAAGGACTGATGCTTTAAGGGCATGTATTTCCTCTTGTCTCCTCATGTTATAATCTATATTGACTTTTGGGTCGGTTATCAAGTAACTGGATTCTTTTTCATCGTTAGGTGTCTTTGAATTAATTTTTATTTAATATTTAATAAAAGTATTATTTCTTTCATTAGTGTTTCTTTGAAATGAATCATATTTATTATTTTTTGTAATAATATCGACATTAAAGAAACTGTACTGAGAGCAGACAGCCAGGTTTTGTATAAGCAGATCAGATCTCATGCTGTTGTGCTAATGATGCTCTTTCTTAGGCAATCTGTGTGCTATTCATACAGTGTGACAACAAAATACATGCTATTAGCTCCACCTACCCAACCCACAAGAGCTAAAACCCTGCCACGGGCAGGAGCACTGCCAGTCTTGTAGGATAAGACTTAGAGTTTTATCCTCTGAGCTCAACCTCACCTTGAACCCAGTTGTGATTTCCGTTCCGTGAAACACTTTTCTGGGGGACAAATGTCGGACAAACTCTCGTGGATCTGGTATGAGGGCAGATACGTTGGATTGCGTTAAAAATAGTCGGTGGCAGTTGGACAGACTGAATAGCAGGCTGTACGCTGTGTTTAAGTAGAGGCTGCCTGCCTACCCCACTTGTGAGGCTGAATATTTTGCATGCGAGTAAGTGGTAGGCTGAGGGCTAGCCTGTAAATCACAAGCAGTCATCAGGGCCACATTATTGACTAATCACTATAATCACGACCCCCTGCTTCCTCCCACCCCCGCGCATGCAAAGACACTGTCAAACACAGAGTAGTCATCTTACTATCTTGTAGCTCAGCTGGTTTCACGCGTGTCGGAAGCTCTGTTAGTTTCGCATGTTCACGGTCTATCCGTTGCGCGTTATAGAGGAGCTGGATAGTGTGTCTCTTACTCAGCAAAAGCTACTTGACAAATGTGGGAGTTAAGCTCCAAATTAACCTGTTCTATAAAAAAACACGCAATCAAACAGATCCCATGACACTCGTTTATAAATAACCCTTCAGTATCGATCAAGACATTCTTGGGTTTCCAGACAGAGTTTCTTCTTCCTCTCATGGCTGTAATGATAACAGCGTTCTCCAGAAATAATTTAACCTTCACTTCCTCTCAGGAAGAAAGAGCTGTGTGGGACACTTTGTTTAATACAGCATTACAGTTTAAGACATCAAAGGCTGACTGAAAGTTTGACAAACTGAGCCTTTTTATTGATGTTTCATAATGTTTTCCTGATAAGTTTCCTCTCTTATGGTGTTTCTCAAGTAGAGAAAATAGAAAAAAGGGCCTATTTCAAGCAATAGAGCAAGCAATATTGTTTGTGCAAACAACGCACTACACACTACTCAGAGGGAAGAGCTGAAAGCTTGGCCTGTTGTAATTGTTTCTGAGAGAACACATTACTGAGTCATTCGAGCATCCGACCAAGGTTCGCAGATAAAAGAAGATGGATTTAACACTTTAATTCCTGAATCACAGGCCGTTTGCTGGATTAGTGGTTTGTGGAGTGAGGGAGCTGTCCATGGTGCTGCTCTGAAACATGAATCGGCATTATCAGACATTCATTAGATATTTCCAGAAAAAATCGCTCATTCATAATTTTTTTCATGGAAAAATCATGTTTCTTTGACTCGCATATAAACTTTCCACTTTTTGCAATACAGGTAAATCCACCTCATCCTGCAGATTAAAAGGCAAAATCCTCATGTTCGGCCAGATTGCCTTCAGTAAACAGTTTTTCCGGACATATATTATTTGTGATTATTTTCAGATCCTTGGTTCAGTGCCAAGAGGGTGATTCTGTGGGCAGTAAATTTGAATGAGAAAAATCAGGCAGATTTTTAGCCAAACTCACCATAAAGGCCAGATGTTCTTCAAAATTTAGTTGATATCTTAGATACCTTAAACCAGAATCACACTTTGCATTAGTTTAACTGTTTAAAACTTCACATTCTGCTCATGTACGTTGTGCTTCTGTTTGGTAGTCTCTTGAAATTGGTCATATTCGATATGGGATACTGCAATTAAAAATTATGCACTAAAGACAAATATGTATTGATTTATGTTTTTTTAATTTATTACATGGGTCTATGCAATTCTCGATTCTGGTCTATAGCACCATCTACTGGTCAGATATTTTTGGCTCTACTTTTCATGGCTCTTGTATCACTCTGTAGATTCACTCTCTTATTACATACAAATGCAACTGTGTTGGAGTTAAATTGTAGAGAAAATTTACTTAATGTTACCGTAATATTGTTGAAGCATTTATCTAGTGGTATGTATTTGCCAAGTAGCGTTAGTTTTGTGTGACAATACTTCTGTTTGTTTTAATTAATGACACAAGAACAAGAAGTATTACAGGGTCACGTAATTAACAACATTAGCTGCCAGAAAAAAAAAAAAAAAAACACACACACACACACACACACATTTTAGTGGTATTAAAAATTTCCAAAAAGTTTCAAAAGGTGCCAAAAGGTTCATGTATGATATAAGTCATTCATATAATAATAATAATAATAATAATAATAATAATAATAATGTAAGAAAAGTGGTTTGCAGAGAGCCCACTTTTGATGTACACTACCAATCAAAAGTTTTTGAACAGTAAGATTTTCAGTGTTTTTTAAAGTCTCTTCTGCTCACCATGCCTGCATTTATTTGATCCAAAGTTCAGCAAAAACAGTACAATTTTACAATATTTTTTATTATTTAAAATTGCTGGGGTTTTTTTTTATATATTTTAAAATGTAATTTGTTCCTGTGTTCCAAGTTAAATTTTCAGCACCATACTCCGGTCTTCAGTGTTACATGATCCTTCAGAAATCATTCTAATATGCTGATTTGCTGCTTAAGAAACATTTTTTACATGATTATTATCAATATTTAAAACAGCCTTTAAAATTATTAAAAAAAAAAGGTTTCTTTGATGAATAGAACAGTCAGAAGAACAGCATTTATCTGAAATAGAAATCTTTTGTAACATTATAAATGTCTTTATCATTACTTTTGATCAATTTAAGCATACCTTTGATCACAAGAATAAATTACATTTTAAAATATATTAAAATAAAAACAGTTATTTTAAATAGTAAAAACATTTCAGACTTTTAGAGTTTTTGTTGTACTTTGGATCAAATAAATGCAAGCTTGGTGAGCAGAAGAGACTTCTATAAAAAAAAACAATACAAATCTTACTGTTCAAAAACTTTTGACTGGTAGTGTATATGGTATTTCCTTTTTTTTTTTTTTTTTTTGTTTAGATTTAATTTTTATTTTTAAAATTCTAAATACTTATTTAACATTTCAAAATGTCATTCTGAAAATAAAAAAGACTAAATGCCACAGACTCAAAGAGCATCATTATCAAACTTCGTCCCTTAAGGAACACATTAAGCAAATGTAAACAAGAGTCTTTGTGACATCAGAAAAGTAGTACCTTGCTCTAAGAGAGTTAAATTAGGGTTAGGTGACTTGAAGGATCTCTTGGTGCTTCCTGTGCTTCCCTATACGCATAAGCCCTGGCCCATTGCCAGACGTCCCCCTTGCGTTGAGATCACTGCCCATGTAATCACGTTTATACAGATCCACAGATGAGGACAGTTAACTAATCCTCCTGCCTTTCTCCTTCAGTACTTATCGCTCACGTCTCTCTCGCGCTGAGAACAAACACAGCCCTACTGCATGTGTCAGCAGAGGCATTAAAGTGAGGCCTGTATGACGTACCTTGATATAAATGTTTTTTTTCCCCCAGACTTTCAGTGAAACTGATTAATGAGCTGACCGTAGCGACACGTCAGGCTGGGAATTCATGTCCTTCAAACTTAAAGTCACCGTAAAGTCAAAACACTGCTCTGATTTTAGTGCCATTCCATCAGCTGGTATACAGTAGGGTCTGACACAGCTGATAATAGCAGGGTGACTGTGATGTTTTTAGAAAAGTTAATAGTTGTAAACAGGCAGTTCTTTTTGAAGGTGGCATGTATACAATGAAAAAAGCTTTAGTAATTTAAAAACTGTTTATTTATTTGTTAATTGGGTAACACTTTACAATAAGGTTCATTAGTTAACATCAGTTAACTACATTATTGTTAATGTTCATTTTAGAATTTACTAATGCATTATTAAAATCACAAGTTGTGTTTGTTAACATTAATTAATGCACTGTGAACTAACATGAACTATCAATGAACGACTACTTTTATTAACAAAGATTAATAAATAGTGTAATAAATGTACCATTCATTGTTTAGTTAACCATGTCAACAAATGACCCCTTACTGTACAGCATTACCTTTAATTGTAATACTGTATTTTTTTGGTCAATCGTAAGTAACTTTAATATTTATGTAATGCAAATATTATAATTTGAAAGCCAGTAAGATGCCATTTTACTGTGAAGTATTATTAAAAATATTTTTTCAGAAGTAGGAATGATCAAAAAAGATAACGTGTACACTTTTTACTGTAAAACATTGTTGAATATTGAAAGTCTGAATAATATTATAAGGAAATGTATTTGCATTCAACCATCATATTTGTTTGGATTTTACTTAGAAAGTAAGTGTTTTTAGAGTGTCTTTAAGTTCCATTTTATATTTTAGTCTATGTTTATTATGTTATTTTAGCGTAATGTGTGTGTGTGTGCTTTTTTTTTTTTGTACTATAGTAAAAACGTTTACATACAGTCCTTATAGATAGTCATTTGGTCAGTATGCGATAGCAGGGAATTTGTTTTAACCCAGAAATGTTTTCCTAATAATCTGAAGCATTTTCTGACTAGAAAGCTAAAAAATCATGCAAAACGATTGGATGGTATATAACATGTCCTGTAGAGTTACCTCAATGACCCTCTAACTAGGGATTAAAATCAGCTCTTTTTTACTCTTATCTTCGTGGGTACGTCAACCTCTGACTGGACTTTAGGTCTCTTGGTCACAGCCAGACGATACTCATCCCTACCTGGCGGGGACAATCCCTGCGTCATGCGACGGCAATTACAGGCTCCCTGGGAGCTATTCAGAGTCCTTTCCTTATACTTCTACCGTATTACACAATGTCAAACACCTCTAGCAGCAAACGCATGCATTGTGACCTGTTGACCCCGACATTTGTTTAGCATGCTCTGGTAACACTCAATACTTGGATGATCAATGACAACAAAGCACTTTGTTTTTACTATACGAATGACATTGGTGTAGCTCTGATTTGTTAGTTTTGCCATTTTATAGGCTTTCCTTGCATAGTTGACATATATATATATATATATTGTTGGTTAACCATTCACTGCATCATTCAAGACTCTTGAATTAACCTTCACTATAAATTCATACTGGAAAAGCATTGAGTGGTATTGTTGCAATCAGAACAGCGTGACATTTTTCACTCTTGTTTGAGAACAGTATGGACCTTGTGAAAGGTGTTCACATTGTCATCTGTGTGGGAGGACATTTCAGGATAATTGTAATAGGATTGAGTTTCTATCTATAGAAAGGATATGGAAAGGTTAGGAGCAGTTACTCAGTCTTTCCCTTCCCCCCACAAGAGAAGAATCAACCTGTAATCTCTTTAGTTTTCCTTAAACATTATAATATTCAGCGTTTTAGTAAAGAATACTGGACGGGCAAATTCACAGTGCTTATTAGGTGAAATTAGCGAAATCATTCATTTCTTAGTGTATTGATTTTTTTCAGGAGATTTGAACAATTTGGACTGGGCGTAATGTGAGTAATACTTATGATTAATTCTGGTGTAATATCATGAAGTTGATCAAATGTGCTGAATGTGTAGAAGTGTGTTATGACATCTCTTTCATAAGGGTATTTACGCCACCCACAATGACAGGACAATGTCAAGGTCAGCCGTTTTATTCTCCACCCAGGATCATTATTAATCCTTCCTTAATGCAGTTCCAGTGAATGAGTAACAGTTTCTCGATTGTTGCTCACTGTCTTTTGTGGTACGTTGTAGTTTATTTCTTTGTGGATGAGATTATAATTTACAAGGTCATAATGGCAGTACAGTAGTCTAAATGAGTTCCCTAACACTTAAGCTAGAAATATTTGACTATAATCTTTAACATACAAAAGCCTTATTAAAGCATGAAAGTAGAAGTAAGAAAAGTAAGTAAATTAACCAGAAGCTGGTGGCATCATGAAAACCATTTCATATCATTGAAGGATTTCTGAAGAGGCCTAGCAGTGAGGCTCAATTTACAAACATCCATGATCAATGTCCATTTTTCAGTTCGAATAAGGAAACTCAAGTAGCACCTTTTCCGAAAGTATGATTAATACATTTTTTGACATCGATTAATGGTGGTACATTGTTCCAACTTTAGCAGAAATAGGGTCAGGCTTCACACTTACCTAGAGAGCATCCATACATACATTTCAAATGTTTTGCATTGCTAATGCTTGTTTTTGTTTTGTTTTTTTGTGAGAAAATGGAAACGCTGTCTCACGACCAATTTGTACGACCTCACTTGTATAATTCTGTATGTTTTGTCTAGACCCCAGTGACGAGTAGGTTTAGGGGTGGGGTTAGGGGTTAGGTCATTTCTAATAATTCATATAAATTAGGGAACTCGTAAAATACCTACAATTTAGCAATAAGTGAGGTTGTGTGAATTTGTACGAATTAGCCACCTCAGAAAATATGTACGACACTCATATGATTTTGTATGTTTTGTATAAACTCCAGTGACTGGTAGTTTTAGGGACGGAGTCAGGGGTAGGTCATTCTTACGAATTCATACAAATTGAGGAACTCGTAAAATACGTACAATTTAGCAAAAATTTTTAAAATTCATACAAGTGAGGTTGTGTGAATTCCTATGAATTAGCCAACTCGAAAAATATGTACGCAACTCGTATGATTTTGTACGTTTTATCTAGACCCCAGTGATAGGTAGTTTTAGGGGTGGGGTTTGGGGTTAGCCGTAAAATACATACAATTTAGCAAAAATTGTTTGGATTTCGAGGCTGTACAAATTCATACGTATTAACCACCTCAAAAAATATATATACGAATTGCCATGAGATCATGTTGACATGTGATGTTTCCTCTACCTGTAACAGCAAACAGGGAAATTGATTTGATGAAATGCAATATAATAGCCAGACCAGTAACTCAGTCTGATCAGGGTTATTTGATTACCTTGCAAGATGATTTAGATAACCTCACGGGACAACCTCCATATTCTAACAAAGTAGCTGATCAATAAGTGCTTGTCAAAGCCATTTGTGAATTGATGTGCAGTAGGAGAATGAGAGGACAGACGATGCAGATCACATTATCTTAATAAGGATAAGGGCACAGTCACTTTTACTCTCTCATTTCAAGTGGTAGTTATTCATGAGTCCCTTCTTTGTCCTGAACAATTAAACTGTTCACTGTTCTTTAGAAATATCCTTCAGGTCCCACAAATTCTTAGGTTTTTCAGATTTTTTGTGTATTTGAACCCTTTCCAACAATGACTTATGCAACTATTACGTAAGTTTCAAACGCTCACTGATGCTCCAGAAGGAAACACAATGCATTATGAGCCAGAGTGGTGAAAACTTTTCAAATTTGAAGATCAGGGTAAATTTAGCTTATTTTGTCTTCTGGGAAACATGTAAGTATCTTCTGTAGAAGGGCAGTACTAAATGAAAAAATAAAAAGATATTAGGCAAAATAAGAAAAATGTAAACATCTTCATTCTATTCGAAAGTTAATGCATTGTTTTTTTCTTTCTGGAGCATCAGTGAGCATTTGAACCTTCTGTAATAGTTGCATATGAGTCCCTCAGTTGTCCTCAGTGTGACAAGATGGATCTCAAAATCATACAGTCATTGTTGGAAAGGGTTCAAATACACAAAAATGCTGAAAAACCAAAGAATTTGTGGGACCTGAAGGACTTTTCTGAAGAACAGTGGGCAGTTTAACTGTTCAGGACAAACAAGGGACTCATGAAAACATCTTTTATGTGAAACATCTTATTCAGGTCAGTACTAAATAAAAAATAACATACATTTTGTATGATCCCTCTTATTTTGGTAAAATAATTAACATTTTGCAGATTCTGAAAGGTATATGTAAACCTTTGACTTTTGACAACTGTATATTCAGTGGTCACAGATATTTGGACACTTCGGAGTTTGGACTAATTACTGTCCTCTTTTTGTTTCTTTGCAGATTCTGGCCATAATATCAATTCTGTTCATCATCCTTTCAACCATTGCACTGTCACTGAACACCTTGCCTGAGTTACAAGTGATTGATGAATTCGGACAATCCAACGACAACCCGAACCTGGCCCACGTTGAAGCCGTTTGCATCGCCTGGTTCACTATGGAGTACCTCCTCCGGTTTTTGTCTTCACCCAACAAGTGGAAGTTCTTCAAAGGGCCGCTGAATGTCATTGATCTGCTGGCTATCCTTCCTTATTACGTCACAATATTCCTCACAGAATCCAACAAGAGTGTCCTCCAGTTCCAGAATGTGCGCAGGGTGGTTCAGATCTTCCGGATCATGAGGATCCTGAGAATTCTGAAACTCGCGAGACACTCGACTGGTCTCCAGTCTCTTGGGTTCACTCTGAGAAGAAGCTACAATGAACTCGGACTGCTGATTTTGTTTTTAGCCATGGGCATCATGATCTTCTCCAGTCTGGTGTTTTTTGCTGAGAAGGATGAAGATGCTACGAAATTCACAAGTATTCCCGCTTCGTTCTGGTGGGCGACAATTACGATGACAACTGTAGGTTACGGGGATATCTATCCCCAAACCCTTCTGGGTAAAATAGTAGGTGGTCTCTGTTGCATCGCTGGCGTGTTAGTGATAGCTCTGCCCATTCCCATCATTGTGAACAACTTCTCAGAGTTCTACAAAGAGCAGAAGCGACAAGAAAAGGCTATCAAACGAAGAGAAGCACTTGAGAGGGCCAAGAGGAATGGGAGCATTGTGTCCATGAACCTGAAAGATGCCTTTGCTCGCAATATGGAGCTACTGGATGTTGTGATAGAAAAGAATGAGGAGAAGGGCGCAGACAATCATCTTTCACCCAGTCGCTGGAACTATCAGAAGAACCAAAACTTGGACTTGGGTTCCAAAGGTTATGATGCGAAATATCAAGAAATAGGTCAGCTGGCATCTCCAGATCGATTACTCAAACCTATTTCAAGCCCTCAGCGTCTGAACGCGAAATCTCTCGAGCAAATGTACAACCAGATGACGGCTGCCTCATCCATGAGCAGCAGCGGACCTTCGGTTTCCAAAGCGAGCACTGTAAAAGAAGAAGAAATGGAGATGAGGGTCGTGCAGTGTGAACCACGGCACAAAGAGAGACCCATCACTGAGATAAGAAGCCTGTCCAGCGTCGACAGTTTCGCCAGCTGTGCCACAGACATCAGTGAGGTAGAGCGAAGCGCGCTACTGCCGAATTTCGCAGGAGCAAGGCATCCACGCGCTCCTCCGCCTCTCGACCTCAGCCAGATCACCTCCCTGGAGAAACGGCCACCTGAGAAAGCAAAGCAGCCCACGATCATCAAAGAAGGCCTCTACGAGTTCGTCCCGTGCAAGTCAGACAGCAGCACCATGTCGCAGGGCGAAGAGAACCAAAGCTTTGATCCGAGCGGGGAAAACGTGAGGAGCCCTCCACGAGGAAACCAAGTCAAAGCCAAGGGACTCAAAGTGAACTTCACCGAATCTGCAGACGAGGGGGCTTCCAACTTGCACTTAGTCGTGACGGATGACGCAGCCACACTGACACCAAAGCTACCGGTATCTGACCCACTACTTCTGGCGGGTTCTCCAAGGCACAGTCCCAGATCTCCAGGGAAAGGCTTTGAAGGAGACGGAGCCACAGGCTCTCCAGAGTTCAGCCTGTCGTCTTCTGAAAGCCAAAGAGGGAGAAACCACGTCGACAGAGCGGCCGTTACTCCCACCTCCCCTAAAAGTGCACAAAACTGTGCTTCTGCCACGGTTGGTGCCATTGGAGCAGAAGACAACATTCAAAGTGGACAGAAGGTGGACAACCACCTCCTTTCACCTGATATTCTCAAGTCTTCAGGCGAGGGAGGTCGCTCACCACCGTGTGAAACGAGCATGTGATGCGACTAACTTATAGAACGATTGCATCAAAGTATGTGGACAGAAAGAGGCATACTGATGTAGTGAAGGGGACTTTCTTTTGTCTTTCTTCAGCACTGTCGGACTGCACAGCCGCAGAGATTGACTTTGTGATCCTGAGAGAAGGTCTGCTCTTGACAAGAGAGCTTAGTGATATTCATACAGAGGGAGGGTGTTAAACAAATCATACTCTTATTATTCTATCATTATTGTTATTTTGTAACAGTACAGCCCTCCACTTGAAGGATTAGTTAGCTGAATCATATATCTTTTGAATCAGACTGATTCAGACAAGTGTGATAAGATACCACAAATTGTTATTTGTGATTTTCAGCCCACTAAGCATATTTTTAAAGACTAACCACTGTAACATTTTTGCTGGGTTTGTTTAATAGTTCTGACCAAAGTGCTACCAGTGTAAATTGGCAGTCTTGAAATAATATTTTTGACCAAAATATGCCTTCATTTGATATTATTCCTCAGTGGTTTTCAGTTCTCTTTGCAAATGTGGATCAAATCAAATTCTAATTTTTCTTCAACAGTCCCTTTGAGTAAGTCATAGAAACATACCAAAATAAAACACATCAGTACTAAATATTCTGATATCTATACGAGCATGTCTGTTTCAGTGAAACACCGGTTCAAGTGTTTCCATTTGCATCACTTTATAGCTGAGCCATAGTCTACTTAGAAATACATACTTTCTTTAAATAAATAGTTTAGCATGGTTACTGCTGTGGGCAACTCTCTCCGCATCAGTGAAACTGTATGGAAAGGTCATTGTTTTTAAATTGCCTTCAATTCAGAAACCTACGACGGCCATAGTAAATCAACTATGCCCTCTGCTGGATGAAGGAAACGGCACTTTATTTCTACAAGATGTCAGCTTGACTGGATGGGAATATTGTACATTAAAAAACGTTATTTTAAAGTCCCTCTCGACGTGCAAAACAGTTTGCCAGGTCACAAGGAGGTCATTGGATGTCAACAAGTCAATGCAGAACCTTGAGTGTATGATTTGTATATTAACTGTACATTCAAGACATTATCGGCTACATCCATTTAGCGTGTAGAAACACAGGTACACAAGTTGTGATGTCAATCGTACTTAAATGATTTTTAAAACAAACTAGGCGGGAACACAAATCCTGCTGTAAGTATTCAAATCGGTGCCTTTTCATAAACAGTCATTTATGAGAAGGCGTTAAGATCTTTGGTTTGGTTCAGATGAGTCTGTACAGAAAGTCCTAATTTTTTATAGAGTAAAATATGCAAATATACTTGAGTTCTCAGGTTTTTTTTAAATGTAATCTTGAAAGCCCTAATGTTTCTGTATGTGAAATCTATGTGATGGAACACTGAACATAACTAAAGCGCTGCACGGTCATCTACTTGCACAAGCATTGAGCAGATTTATCTTTAATACAACCTGATTATCGTATGTACATTCCAAAACTGACTTTCATTTTCTGCATATATTTTTTTTCATTAAGTTTGGATTCTAGTTGATATATCAATGTGACATTGTTTATAGCTGTACATCTTTTCTTTGACATAGTGACTGCATTGTTCCAGATTCCTAGAACATCCATTAAACGAATAAACGTTTGTACAGGACACTATGAGCTTGTTCTTTAAAGTTAAAACCTCATCCTTAAGTGGTTGTTGCGATAAGGGGACACAGATCAATGTGGCTGAGACTTCAGAGACGGTACATCATATTAGCAGACTAAAGTGTCACACAATGAAGGGAAGCAAAGAAATAAATCTCAAAATCAGTGTTTGTGTAAATGATTTTATTTTCTCACAGACCGACAGTAGAAATGTTCCAAAAACCTGTAAGAGACAAAGAGTTTTAGATTAAAAGTTGGACTTGAGAAGGGCAGTCAGTCGTAAGTACAAAGATTTTATTCCTTGACATTTACTTTTATCGGGTCTAACTCCCAAGAGGCCTCTGTAAAGCCACACAATTTCATAGCTGCATTACTATGTGGTTAACCAGTAAAATTATGAACAACATGAATGTCATACTTAATGCCTCAATACTTTTATAGATTAATAAACACACTGCCCACATATGCAAATTAACTATCAACTCAAGATTATGTAATGACATCTAATAACCTGAATCACTCGCACATTTCCGATATGGTCTGCAAGTACAAGTTGAATGCAAATGAAACAAAATGTCAAACTTATGAGGTCAGGTGCTCACCTAAAGGTCTTAGTTCATCCTCCTGATGAGTCTGTTGATCTGGTCCTCCCTGTTTCCTGCATCACCTCCCTCAACAAAGTGGGTGGTCTTCTTGTTCATGCCACCACGAGGGGAGGACAGCTTGAATGGCCAGAGGAAGTTGTTTGCAGCCTTGAAGTTCTTTCCAACAGTGTAGATTTCATGGATGAGATCCTCAATGCAGATGATTCCGCAACGACCTGGAGAGATGCAAATCATGTAACTGAATCCTAAAAAAAAAAAAAAAATGCTACCAATGTAATACCTAGTGTTCAATCCTTACCAAGGGACCTCTCGATAAGGCCATTGTCTGTCAGCGGAATGCGCTGCTTCCTCATCTTTCCAAATCCACGCTTGTAGATGAGCTCACGCACAGATTTAAGGTTGGGGTAACTGGAAACAAAAGCAACACTGTGCTTTAGCAAGCATATAAAAGTTTTTTTTTTTTTTATAAACGCTTAAGTGACAACATGTCATACCACACACACAATGCATTTTACATTAGAGACGCAACAACTTTGAGAACAAAGGAGAATTTGTGAGGTTACAGACACTTTTTTCCATATAATGGAAGTAAATGGGGAATGACAAGTGACAAAGCACCCAATACTGACTTCTATATGCACTATATTAGATTTCTATATTCTATTGAAGCCACACAATAGATCTGTGCAAGAAACAGAAAACGTGCTCCATTTATGACACCTTTGATGGGTCACATTAGAGCTGATGTCAAAGCCATCCGTTCATGTCACACTGCTGTAAGGGCAAATTTTTAGAGCCTAAAAGCCCGAGTTTCCATTCACTTCTATTATACAATAGAGCAGGCAGTACATTCTTCAACTTTTCTATTCATTCGATATTATATTAGTTTGGAGTAAAATGATGACTACATGAGAAACTCATTTTTGAAAAAAGTATAAACTACCATTTAAATTTAAGTGAAGTAAAACACTACCAGTCAAAAGTTTCTGAACAGTAATAAGTATTTTCTGCTCACCAAGCCTGCATTTATTTGATCCAAAGTACAGCAAAATTTTTTACTATTTAAAATAACTTTTCTATTTGAATACATTCTAAAATGTAATTTATTTAAGCTTTAAATTTTATTTTTGCATCATTCCAGTCTCATGATCCCTCAGAAATTATTCTAATCTTCTGATTTGCTGCTCAAAAAACATTGTTGAAAAAAGCTGAGTAGAATTTTTTCATGTTTCCTTGATTAATAGAAAGTTCAGAAGAACAGCGTTTATCTGAAATATAAATCTTTTGTAACATTATAAATCTGTAATTTCTTTCCCCCCAAAAAAACACCACCACACTATAAAAAATTATACTGACTCCAAACTTCTGAATAGTATAGTGTAAAATGTTACTAAAACTTAAAAAAAAATTAAAAAAAAATCTGATCATTGGATCTTTCTATTTATCAAAGAATGCTGGAGAGAAAAAAATATAAAAATTATACTGACTCTAAGCTCTTGAATAGTATAATGTATAATAGTATAATGTCTTTTTATTTCAGAAAAATTCTGATCTTTGGATTTTTCTAGTCATCATAGAATTCTGGGGAAAAAAAAAAAAAAGTACACACCAGTTTTAAATATTGATAATGATAATGATAATATAATAATGATAATAATGATGATAATAATGATAATAATAATAATAACAACAACAACAACAACAAAAAATAATGTTTTTTGAACAGCAAATCAGCATATTAGAATGATTTCTAAAAGATAATGTGACATTGAAGACTGCAGTAATGATGCTGAAAATGTATCTTTGATCACAGGAAATTACATTTTAATATATATTCAATATTGCATTTACTGTTTTGCTGTACTTTGCATCAAATAAATGCAGACATGGTGAGCAGAAAAAAAAAGGAAAAAAAAGAAAACACTTACTGTTCAAAAACTTATGGTGTATCTGTTTGTTATTTTAAAATGTATTTTACTCCAGTAAAAGCCAAGCTGATTTTCCAGCACCATTACTCTAGTCTTGAATGTCACATGATCTTTCAGAAATCAAGATGATCAATCAGAAAAGTGGTGCTACTTAACATTATGTTGTGAAAACTGTAACTTATTTTGCAATAATAAACTTTTGTAATATTATAAATGTATTTATGGTCTTTTTTGATGAGTTTAATGCATATTGGCTGAATAATTATTTAAAAATAAAATAAATAATCTTTGACACCAAACTTTCAAAAGGTATTGTACCTTGATCCATTAAACAGCTGCAAATACTTAATGGACATTCACAATTTACATTATCAAGCCAAAACAACTTTACATACCCCCAAGCAATGTAGGGCTCTGCAATTCGGAGCATGTTGATGGAAGCCTTGTTCAGTTTCACAAAGACTCCGTTGAAGATCTGGCGGAGACGAAGCAGCTGAAGCACCTTGCGGACTTTGGGGCTGACACCGTTGATACTGTGGACACACAAAGCATTTCATCAACATCTTCCAAAAGTGTGTTTCATCTAGATTAATACTTAGTGGTGGTTTCAGAGGATTTGGCTTTTTTTCAAGAGAAATCACCATGGTCGATAAGACGGGGAAAAAAGAGCAACATCATAAACCACAATTGGTGACATCTGCCTACAGCACAGCAGATAAACAAAACCAGCAACTGAAAGTAGAACATTTACCCTCTGATCCTGACGACAAAAGCCAGTTTGGGCTCAGCAGGGACGTAGTAGTTGCCAACCTTGCGAGCCATTCTGCTCATGCGGATTTCACGCCTGTACATCTCCCTGTATTCCTTGTGGTAGGCTTCAGCTCGCTTGAAGATCAGCTTCCTGGTGACTTTGCGGGCCTATGAACATCATTTGCAAGCTTAGTCTGGGATCCACGTTGATGCTTTTCAACATACAGTAGTGGCCAAAATTATTTGAACACTAGTATTTTCACCAGCTAAAAAAAAAAAGTTTCTAAGTCAGTTATTTCTATCTTTTGCAGTAGTGTGTCAGTAGGAAATATAAGTTTGCATTTCCAAACATTAATTTAGCCATTAATTGTAAGATTTTGTTTTGCACAAGGAGTCTGACAACAGACTGACAACTCATCATCATTCAGTCTGTCTGGAATGACATGAAGATACAGAACAAACTGAGACAGACTAAATCCAGAAGAACTGTGGCAACGTCTTCAAGATGCTTCAAGAAACCTACCTGCAAAGCTACAGTACTTGTGTGAAAATGCTGAAAAATGAGGATGCTGTCATAAATAGATCTAGTTACTTCTAGTAACTATATTAAATCAACATTTGGTGTGAGCATCCTTTGCGTTTAAAACCGCTTTTGCCCTAGGTACACTTGCGCATAGTTTTTCCAGGTAGCTTTGCAGGTAGGTCTCTTGAAGCATCTTGAAGATGCTGCCACAGTTCTTCTGGATTTAGTCTGTCTCAGTTTGTTCTGTTTCTTCATGTCATTCCAGACAGATTTGATGATGATGAGATCAGATCTCTGTGGAGCACTGGCTGCTGTCAGACTCCTAGTGCAAACCGACACACTATAGCAAAAGATAGAAATAACGGATTAAAACCATTTTTAGCTGAAAGTCTGACTCTTAAACACCAACCTTCTTGATAGCAACCCTCTTCTTCAGACGCACGGCCTTAATGGCAGCGAACCGCTGTCGCCTCTTCAAGAGGCTTTCAGGGACTGAGGGAACCTTCTTCTTTCTGATGAGAAACCAAAAAGTTGCACATTTGTCATTTTCTTGGTATCCACATTAGGCCTACAAACCAAGCTATAATGACAACTGTCAAATTAACAAAAGCACAGTCTATGTATAAACGACACAACCCAAATATTTATTACACACAGTTTATGACAGCATAACCTTAGACTATTCCTTTTATTAATAAGAACAGCACTAGCGTGTAGCGTAGCATCATGTCTTTACTTCACGTTAGCAGTCAGCTAATGACATTAATGACTCTAACAAGAGTATTTCACACCCAAATACGACATTTTTATATTTCCGTACAGAAACACTCATTCGGAGACGTTTCATTGTTATTACATGAACTGCTTTTTCACACGTTGCTGAGCCGATTCAACCCAGGCATACTACGCGACATTCATATCAAATTTATTGATTCATCATTCCCAACTGCTCCCAATTTCCTCACCATAATGCTTAAATACACATATATCGCTCATTTACACTCTAAAATATCACGTATGAGCAATATTTTAACCGATGGACAAAGATTTAAATAGCACGGTATCCAACTTACGTTTCACCCGCCATTATCCCTACAGTAAAAGAGGCTTCTACGCATGCGCGGTGGCATCTTATAAGGGAGGTCCTTCAGACTTCCGGTTAACTGTTAGGTATTCAGACCTACTGCCTGCATTTTAAAAGTAATAGCGTATTTTTTTTTATTAACTTTTAAGAGACTTTATGCTTGCGCAATTTTTTTCTCAGAATTCATTATGTTAAAATGTAGATAGGCTGTAGTTCGTGCATTAGATATGACGCACACGCTATGACTGCTTTGCATACCAGGCGGACACAAACACGCGTGGAAAGTTATGTAGTGAGTTCGATATTTAAAGAGCAGGAGAGCCACAAAAATACACTGTTATGGGTAGATTTCATCTTGTCGTGAGGGGATCCAGCTTTTATTTAAACCTCGACGGGGTGTTTTTTTGAGCGCATTTGTGGTTTGATTTCTTTCTTTGCTGTTGGAACTGAATGTCGCTGTAGTTTGTTTAGTTTGGCGAGTAGATAAACAGAGGCAAGCGTACATCATGAATATCGTAACTGAATTATTCGTGGTCACTTTTAAAATTATATGGTCGTTTGTACTCGCCGGTGCTAAATGGTTTATTCCTCAACGGGAAAAGAGTGTGGAAGGCCAAGTGTGTGTTATTACGGGTGCTGGAAGCGGTCTCGGGCGACTCTTTGCGCAGGAGTTTGCCCGGAGACGAGCGACCCTTGTGTTGTGGGACATCAACAGAGAGAGCAACGAAGAAACCGCAGAGATGGTGCGGGAAATCTATCGAGAAATGAACCCCTCCGCTGGTGAGTTAAACGGTTAACGACTCTTTCCCCATATTTTTCAGTTTTTCACAATATTTGTGGCGGTAATACTGTACAATAAGGTCCTAATAGTCCTTGTAGACCTAATAGACCTAAAAGGGCCTTATCGTTAGTTAATAAAATGCAACAGTTCTTTGCTAGTTCATGTTAGTCCATAAAAAGTAAATAAAAGCATTTTTCACTGTTGGCTTCTGTTAACTAATACAGTTAATGTAAACAAATGAAACTTTGTAAAGTTAACTTTGTAAAGTGTTAACTATATATATATATTTTTTTTTCTTAACCAATTTAATCCCAGATTTTCCCAGGAAAGTAAACGCGTGTTTTACTCCCTAGACAACCCAAGTTTAAAGTTTTTAAAGACTACTAGTCAAAAAGGTTGTGATGATTAAATAAGTCTCTTCTCCTCACTGAGCCTGTACAGCAAAAACAGTAAAATTGTAAAATAGTTTTACTATTAAAATAACTGTTTTTATTTGAAATTATTTTAAGATGTAATTTATTTCTGTGATTTCAAAACAAATTTTTTAGCATCATTACTCCAGTCACATGATCCTTCAGATATCATTCTAATAATCTGATTTGCTGCTCAAAAAACGTTTAACTTTATTATTATGTTGAAAACAGCTGAGTAGAATTTAAAGCATCCTTGCTAAATAAAACTATTAATTTCTATAATTTTTCTCCCTCCAAAACATGAAATAAATAATAATAAATAATAATAATAATATACACATGCTGATCTTTCTATTTATCAAAGAATCCTGAAAAAAATGTACTCACTTGTTATAAATATTGATGGTGGTAATAATAATGATGATGATGATGATAATAAAGTGTTTCTTGAATGGCAAATCAGCATATTAGAATGATTTCTGAAGGATCATGTGACACTAAAAACTGGAGTAATGATGCTGAAAATTTAGCTTTGATCACAGGAATAAATAACATTTTAAAAAATATTTTTAAATAGAAAGCAGTTATTTTAAATTGTAAAAATATTTAACATTTTTTTCTGTTTTTGCTGTACTTTGAATCAAATAAATGCAGGCTTGGTGAGCAAAAGAGTATTATTAAAAAAACATAAAAAATCTTACTGTTCAAAATGACTGGTAGTGTATGTGTTTTTTTAATGATAACTAATGGGAATTGACAGAATTTTGATCAGCCAATAAATAGCAAGTTAACAATTTTGTAAAAATCTTTTTAGTTGACAATTCCGTGGTACATACATCAACGGCCCCTTTCAGACCTTTGAAAATCAAAATGTAATTGTTACTGGGATTAAATGGGATAAAAGTTATTTTTTCTTTTTTTTTTTTTTTTTTTTAAAAAGGGGGGGAAAAATGTGCAATATTCTGTTTTTACGTAATGTGTCTTATTCCTTTTTTACGCAATCTGTCTTATTCTTTTTTTACAGGGCCTTCAGACAGTGTTCAAGAGTTGCCTCTGTTTCAGCCAAAAGTGTACACATACATTTGCGACGTCAGTAAACGTGAGAGTGTGTATTCGACTGCAGAGAAGGTGCGTAAAGAGGTGGGCAACATCGACCTGTTGATCAATAACGCTGGAGTTGTCTCAGGACTTCATCTTCTTGAGTGCCCGGATGAGCTTATCGAAAGGACTATGATGGTCAACTGCCACGCTCACTTCTGGGTCAGTATATGGCTTCAATCAGGTCAGGTTTTCCATGCTTGACATCCTATGTTCATATTCTGATTCTGTGCTATACATTTATGTTCACAGACTGCAAAGGCTTTCCTTCCCAAGATGCTTGAGCTGAATCACGGACACATTGTAACTGTAGCAAGCTCACTGGGCTTGTTCACCACTGCTGGTGTTGAGGTAAGAAATCACTTTTTCCATCTTCTATCTAGCATAATGTACCACAGTATGTTACAAAGACACATTTATACTTTTTTTCCCTCTTTATTGCAGGACTATTGTGCAAGCAAGTTTGGAGCCATAGGCTTCCATGAGTCTTTGAGCCATGAACTGAAAGCAGCTGATAAGGATGGAATAAAGATGACGCTTGTCTGTCCCTTTTTAGTTGACACTGGCATGTTCAAAGGCTGCAAAATTAGGTTTGTGGCTTTTATTGCATAAGCCTAATTTAATTTTGATTCCTTTATTTGTTTTCTTACAATCTTTCATCTATTTTTAATCAGGAAAGAAATGGCTCCACTTTTTCCACCGCTAAAGCCAGAGTACTGTGTCAAACAGGCCATGAGAGCTATACTAACAGACCAACCCATGATCTGCACACCACGAGTCATGTACATGGTCACCTTTATGAAAACGTAAGTAAATATGTCATAAATATTCTTGTTTAATTTATTCTGTTCATTACTAATGGTCTGTAATCTTTCAATTTTGCAGCGTTTTGCCATTTGATGCCATTGTGTGCATGTACAGATTTATCGGCGCTGATAAATGCATGTACCCCTTTCTGGCTCAACGGAAGGAGTCCACAAACAACAATGAATCAAAGACTGGAATCTAACTGGTTCTGACTGAGCAGCGCTGCTAAATTCTTTGTTAGTTCCTCTGGAACGCTGAGTTTTTTTTCAGATGACATTTTGCTGTCAACTTTGAGGTTGCAATAATTACAAATGTAGAACACTATGTAGCTATTTGCTTTAATTATGAAATGGTGTGTGTGTTACTGTAAGGTTGCTGAAGGCCTGTCATCTATTTATATGTATTCACTTTTTTTTTTGTCAAGTATTGTTGCTTTCCTCTCAACATTCCAAGACTTTGTCACTTTAGAGGTTTTATCCTCCTAATAACACTATGAAATGCACTATGTAATGAAAGTATTTTTTTTTTTCTTGTTGCCTTTTCAGTCTTGATGTGTTGATGATTTGGATAACACCAGTGATTAAAGCAAAAGATTAGCAGAAATTGCCACAAATGCTTACTGTTAAATAAACAGTCTTTAAATTAATCATGTATCGCTTCCTTTTTTTCCGTAATGCTAAGTGGGGAAAAGGTGGTTTGGTTTGTTTGAATGTTTTGTTTGCAAAGCCATGGCAGCTTTCCAAACAAGGTAGAGGTTAAATCCATGCATGAAATCCATCTAATGCATTTTATCCACTTTCAATGGTACATCCCATTTCTTTATGCATTTAACTGCAAGAAACATTCCAAAGCAATTAACAGCTAATTAACATCTTAATGATGTGCTTTGTTAATAAGTGATCTTTAAGGTCAGCTGAAAGCACAAAGCAGATCTATTAAAATTACCAGTCAAAAAAGTTTTTTTTTTTTTTTTTTTTTTAAAGAAGTCTCTTCTGCTCACCAGGTCTGCATTTATTTGATCCAAAGTACAGCAAGAACAGTAATATTTTGAAATATTTGTACAGTGTCACATGATCTTTCAGAAATCATTTAAATATGCTGATTTGCTGTTCAAGAAACATTTATTATTATTATTACTATCAATATTTAAAACCGCTGTGTACATTTTTTCAGGATTCTTTGAAGAACAGAAAGATCCAAAGATCATCATTTACATGAAATAAAAATACTTTGAAACATTATACAATATACCACTCAAAAGCTTGGAGTCAAGGGGTAAATTATAGAAATTAATACTTTTATTTAGCAAGGATGCTTTAAATTGATCAAAAGTGACAGACATTTAGAA
>JAHKKF010512892.1:0-14485 GCA_019740295.1 Labeo calbasu | reverse complement strand
CATGTCAGTTTTTTGGGTTTGTTTTTGAGTAGAGATGTTAAAGGAGACACCACTTGACTGTAATTCTTTATGAAACGTCGATAGAAATTGGAGAACCCCAAAAAGCGTTGCAGTTCTTTCACAGTTGTGGGTGTTGGCCAGAAATAGCAGTGCTTATGAGCTGATCAACGCGGTGGTCGCGCCAGTGCAACCTCTCACTAAATTTAGTTTCACCAACTGAAAAAAAATGCTGGCAGTCTGGAGCTCTGGACATAGGCGGAGTTTGGGGGGGCTGAGGCCAGAGCCAATCATGATTTTGTCTGAGCTATGAAAAATCAAAGAATTCGTATTTTTTTATTTTTTTATATTATCTTATTATTTTAGTGGATAGAATAAGTACGTTTTAGGTCAATTAATTTCAATTTAAGCCCCATATTCATCGCTGATAAATAAAATATAATCTGCAATGCGACTGTCCTTGAGCAGCGGCATTCAACTTTATTTATATTCTAGTGTCTGTTCTCCAACTGAACTAAATAATATTTTGTCGCGGTGGGCAAGTGACGTAACCGGTGTTGCAGAACACCGAATATGGCAGCAAGCCTATTCTCTGCATTACCTGAGACCTTCTTTGACTGGTAAACGCTTGTGAGGCGGATACTACGAATGAAAACAAAGTCAGCATGGAGAGAGGAAAGTACGCGTTCTGTAGCTGGAAATACAATCATTATTTTGAGTTTATTTCTGTCAAAGGCAAGAACATTATCGTGCGTTGTTAATTAGAGGGGAAGAAAACCTTTTCAACCGTGAAAAACTCCATATCCAATTTAAAACACCTGAAAGGGCAAGGCATCAACTTATATTGTCTTCACATGAGTCTCTGCCCGCCCGCACCCGCACTCACCCATCAAGTCTTGTCTCTTGTCGCTCTCCATTGCGGCGAGTCCAGTGCCAATGGATTAGAGACCCGCGCGGGCAGAGATGTGTGTGCGGGAAGCAAAAGAGAAAAAAAAGTTTTGCGTGTCTCCTGCAAAATAGAAATATCTAAACATAAAATATCTAAAACAAATGAATTGCTAATGTATTGCACAAAAGCAACAAGAACAACTAATATAAAACAAAAACGATTTACACCCGTAAGCACAGGCAGAGTTTCTACACGTGTTTGCAGCGTTAAACAATGTTGATTTCTGGAATGCAATGGACAATCAGAGAATCCACTCACCGCCCGAAATGCCGTGCATTCTGCAACCGCACACACAGCAGCCTATTGCTTTTAGTAAACAAAAGTGGTTTGTGAATGTTGATCACGTGAGTTTAATAACAAATATTTTATCGGGAGCGTTTATGCTGGGATGTTAAGCAACACACAAACTTAATATTTCACGTAAATTTCGTGGATGTACAGAAAAAGTAATGTAACTAGTAATGTAACTAATTACTTTTGAAATAAAGTAATCAGAACAGTAATTTGATTACTTTTAAAAGAAGTAATCAGTAATTTAATTACATTTCCAGAGTAACACACTATACAGGATTTTTAGCCCGAATTTTGCCCCAATTTTCCCCTCCGGAGAATCAGAGCAAAAATCTTGTTGAGCACCTCGATCGGTCCCGATGTTCGGCACGGATTATCTGCTAATGTGAGACGTTCACAGATTGAATCTCGCACCTCCCGATCTGCTCTCACACAAATCGGGGCCGCCCCGATCATATCAAACATGTTTGATATCCAGGATTTTAAATCGGGATGATCACGGCTATGATTACGTCAGTACTTTCACAACAGCCAATGCGCGACCGCAAAACAGCTGCTGTACGGTCCGTTGGATAGTGGAGATGGAGGAAACTGCTTCTTATGTTGTTTGTAGTAACACTGTCTGTATAATATGTTGAAAACTTACCACAACCGCATGGACCAAAGAAAGCAATGCTCCATGCGGCCCGAGTCCGACACGAGCCCATCTTTTCCCCCCTTCTCCCACAACGGCCTATACTACTGTTTTAGCAACTGAAATAGTCCAGTTTTGTATATAATGGCAAAGTGATTATATTTCGTTTCGTTTTTTTATTACGTTAATTTAGAAAAACGTTTGGAGCATTTTTTGTTTGTTAAATATAAGTTTGTTTGTTTTTTTTAATTAACGACCAAGCGGTCAGTGGCAGACAGTGAGTTGATCATAGACTATGTTTAATCAGTTTTGCCTTCTCAAATCACGACCTGCCTAAAGTAAAATCTATAGATATAAAACAGTTAACTAACATTTGTAAACATTTTTTTAATTATAAACTACAACAAAACATATACAATTATAACAAGACATCCAAATAAACAAAATAAACACAGGCGGAACTATCGTCAGTTTCTGCTCGCTCGACGTCGGGACGAATTCGAGGTTGCGCTCCGTAGATACATGGAAACAGATTCGAGGTGAGACTTGATGATCTCTGTGTTCAGCTTTGCGTTATTAATTTTTACTGCTGTGTTTTCAACAGCTTTGAAGAAATTGATGTATGTGTACCAGTTTTTGACCAACTATAGACTGTTCAAGCGAGCGCGTCTTCACTTGAGTCCACAGTATAAATATAAACATTGGAACGCACTGCGTTTCTGTACATGAAGACAGCTGCAGTACGAGAGATTCACCTGTGTGGTGATTTCTGTGTGTTGTTCCTCAGGTGTGGTGGTGTTCTGCAGCATGTCTTCAGTGATTTCTCACGGGTTTCAGAGCAGTAAACAGGACTTTAGTTTCGGGCCCTGGACTGTGACCGCAGCCAAGACTCACATCATGAAGTCTAAAGACATCGAGAGGTAAAAACCGCTGTCAGCTTCAGATTTCAAACTAATTCATGTACTACATTTGAGTCGGTTTTTAATGATCTAGTATTTTGTATTTTAGGGGATTTTGTGGTACTGCATTATATTTCTGAATGAGTTACAATGCATTTCTTACCTGTTCACCACTTTTTGAAAAGAGACCTACAAATACAATATCCAATAAATCTTGAGTGCTCTGGAGTGCAGACACTTGGCAGATTATTCCTGAAGTCAAAAAAAAAAAGTATAAAACGGTACAGGATTTGTTTTGTTTGGGCGCAAATGTTTCCACTAGTCATTTTGAGTCATGTCAGTGATTTACACTACCAGTCTAAAGTTTGTGAACAGTAAAATTTGTTTTTAAAGAAGTCGCTTCTGCTCACCAAGCTTGCATTTATTTGATCAAAAATACAGCAAAAAGTTTGAAACATTTTTAATGTTTAATGACTGTTTTCTGTTTGAATATATTTTAAAATGTAATTTATTCCTGTGATTTCAAAGCTCAGTTTATAACATCATTACTCCAGTCTCACCATCCTTCAGAAGTCATTCTAATATTCTGATTTGCTGCTCAAAAAGCATTCGTTATTATGTTATTATTATTATTATGTTGAAAGCAACTGATGTTTTTCAGGTCTCTTTGATGAATAGAAAGTTCAGAAGAACAGCATTTATCTGAAATAGAAACCTTTAAAAATATTATTAATGCCTTTATCATCACTTTCTGATCAATTTAAAGCATCCTTGCTAAATAAAAGTACATCATTACCAACCAAAAACTGACTCCAAGCTTTTAAATGGTATAGAGTATGTTACAAAAGTTTTTTGTTTCAGATAAATGCTGATCTTTGGATCTTTCTAATCATCAAAGAATCCTGAAAAAAATTTACTCAGCTGTTTTCAGCATTGATGGTAATAATAATAAATGTTTTTTGAGCAGCAATTCAGCATATTGGAATGATTTGTAAAGGATCGTGTGACTGGAGTAAAGATGCTGAAATTCAGCTTTGAATCACAGGAATAAATTACATTTTAACAGATATTCACATAGAAAACAGTTATTTGAAACAGTAAACATACTTTACAATTTTACTGCTTTTGCTGTATTTTGGATCAAATAAATGCAGACTCGGTGAGCAGAACAGACGTCTTTTAAAAAAAAAAAAAAAAAAAACATTAAAAATCTCGCTGTTCCAAATCTTTTGACCAGTAGCGTAAATAGATCTTTTTTTCATGTTCGCATAGCAAGTGCCAAAACTTTTATGACTGAAGTTTCCAGTCCGATTCTGTCGCAGGTTAGCAGACACCATGAACATGCCGGCTCTGCCAGAGATGCTGTTCGGCGACAACGTGCTGCGCATTCAGCATGCCGACGGATTCGGTATCGAATTCAACGCCATCGACGCTCTCAAACGTGTCAACAACTTGCAAGACTCCGTGAAAGTGGCTTGTGCACAGGAGTGGCAGGAAAGCAGGTAAACGCGCTTGAAACGCAGTGTTATTTGCTGTGACCTGGTGAGATGCTTTGATTGGTGTCTGCGCAGGGCCGAGTCGGAGGCTTCCAAAGAGGTGGTGAAACGCTACGACTGGACCTACACCACAGATTACAGGGGCACTTTGCTCGGGGAGCACACGCAGATGAAGGTATTGTGCGCTTTAACACTTACGCCAGCCGAGCGCTGATCTCTCGGACTGACCGACAGAGCTTGTGAACAGGTGACGCCCACCACCGAGCGCATCGACATGGAGAAGCTGAGAGCGCGAGAACAGATCAAGTTCTTCGAGGACGTGCTGCTGTTCGAGGACGAGCTGCATGATCACGGCGTGTCTATGATCAGCGTGAAAATCGTGAGTTTCATCTGATTCGTCTTCTTGTTTTGCGCCGTCGCGGGCTGCCGTGTGAAAGATGATGTTTGCTTCTTTCAGAGAGTGATGCCCACCAGTTTCTTCCTCCTGCTGCGGTTCTTCTTGCGAGTGGACGGCGTGATGATCAGGATAAACGACACGCGTCTGTATCACGAGGCAAGTTCGACCTGCTCGCCCGATGGAGAAAACGGCGAATACCGTATGATTTGATCGTATCCTAAACCTCATTGCTCTGCACTGCTTTAAACAGGCGGGAAAAAACCACATGCTTCGAGAATTCAGCACTCGTGAAAGTCAAATGTCAGACCTCCAGGTGAGTGAGACATTCACCTCTGCTGCTCTTCAGTCATTTCTGACAGAACCGTTTGTATGTGTATGGTTTTTTAAGACCGTTTTACTTCATCGGAATGGCATGAAACTTTGTTAAAAAAACAATCATGAACATGATTTGAAAAGGTAAAATGGTCCTGAAAAAAATGGCCACACTTACTGAAAAATGGCCGCTTTGAAAGCCAGTTTCATCTAGTGGAAACATTTGCTACAAACTCTTTTTTGAAATATAAAATTTCAAGATATCATTTCAAAATATCACATTTTGGAGCGCAACTGATTTAGATTTATGGCTTTAATTTTCATCCAGCTTTAGAGTTAAACATCTTTTGTAAAAGATTGTCATATCAAAGTATTTTTCATAACAGTAAACTTCTAAAACTTTTTTTTTTTTTACTTTCACGTTTTTCCACCTCAGTAATCTGTCTAGTGGATTCTTTGAAAAGAGACCAAACTTAAGTCTGCGCTCCAAAACATTCTAGATTTTCAGCAGTTTAAGAAAATGTATTTTTCAGGTCTACAGTAGTCAACATTTGAAGTGGATCAAAAAAGTTCATGAAAGTTGTCCTAAGATAAGAACAGGTATTGTTTTGGTTTTTAGGACAAATTTGATGAAAGATTTTGATCCCCTTCAAATGTTGACTACTGTATTCTCAAAAAGTTATTACCTCTTTCCCGCCAGCATTTTTGAACCAAGTTACCAGCCACCGCCTGCATTTTTGATGATTTTTTTGTTGTATAAATGTCTAAACATGCAATACATCAGAATAAAGAACAGACACTCTACTTTTAAACAAAACAATCAGTTTTATTCTAGCTTCATTTTTTTAACCAACACACAAATGTTGGTAGATTTCATAAAAAAGGTAAGAACATGAAAAACAGCTGAGAAAATCGCATTTGATCAAATGCTACATCTGCATCATATTCAGTACTATTATCAAAGCAAAGATGCAGTAGATCACCTCCATCAGCACTCCTGAGGTTGGCACAGGCTTTTACTACTTCCTGGAAAATTAAAAGAAATAAACACTTGAAATATATCAGTCTGTGTGGAATGAATGTATGCATTATATAAGTTTCACTTCTTGAATAGAATTAGTGAAATAAATCAACTTTTTGAAGATATTCTAATTATATGACCAGCACCTGTATATGCGGTTTAGTGCTGATGATCGCATTATTTTTCATATGCATAGGGGTAGTTTTTTTTTGTAAAAGTAAATTTTTAAAGAAGAAATGCATGTATGTATGTAGTGTGAATTTAGATGTTTGAGAAAATATAAAGGGTCACTAACTTTGTCAGTTCTTTCACTGTTTTTTTTTTTTTTTTTTTTTTTTTCTTTTTTGTAACATTTTTACTGAACTGTACCATAAATTTGTCCTATGATGTGACATGGCAAAAATTAAGAAAAAAAACTTAATAATACAAATAGCATGAAAGAGGTTTACCTTCATTGTTAGACTCTTATTATCACATAGTGTTATTTATGAAATTATAATTAACATAATTTTTCCCCATGCATTTTAAGACAAACTTTGACAACAACGCAAACTTTGCTGTCATCTGGTCAAAGCTGCTGAACATTATACCATTTAAAGATGACTGATATTTATATCTCCCTTATTGCAATATTCAACTGTTTTTTTAAAAGATATTACGAGATAAAAACAAATGTGTTTCTTTTATGTGTCAACCATAGGACATTACTTCATACTAAAGGACAGAAATAGTAGTTAAATGCAAAAAAAATAAATAAATAAATAAATTTTGAACATAGACATGAAAGTGCACTAATCTAAACTTAAATTGCTATAATTTATGAACGCCTTTGAATACAGACCTAAGGTTGGCCTGTCTGTACCCATTATTTCAAAATATAAAAGTATCAAAAAATTATAGAAGTATAAATATAAAATAAATATGTACAAAATATTTGTATTATTTTATACTATTATTCTGAATCCAAAATTGCTATAAAATTAAAACCTTATGTCCAAATAATTGATGTTCCAATTTTGAAAAAAAAAAAAGGGTGTATTACCAAAAAACTCACTCAAATGAACTTTTCTGTCAAAAATGTCTAAATATCTGTTGTTCTTCTACCACGAAATCACCACAAATATGGAATCTTGAGACTCCAGATGTATTTTTTGTTTTGTTTTTAAAACACATTTCGTAATATGACACTTGACTCCGCCCACTAAAAGAGTAAAAGTACCATTTCCATGGTAACGCAAAATGGTTTTCACAGGATGAATTTTGAGGTTTTAAGCTTTCAAATGATGTTTATGATGATTACTAAAATATGTGATCGAGAAGAAAGGCGATGAGAGAAAAAAAAAAAAACACAGGTGGGCCGGTAACATCTAAGGGGTTAAATAAAAATCATTATGGAACTACATTATAGTACATTAATTTCATTGAAATAAAAGCATGAATAAATGAGTCATGTTTGAGTGCCAAGCGAGCAGCAGCAGGGGTTTGAGGGGTTTGTCTGTGAGCAATTCCTCCTGCATCACTGAGTGTCTTTTCCTGACTCCGCAGCACGTTCCTCCAGCCGTTTACACAGACCCCAATGAAATCGCCCAGCACCTGCCGCTCAAACTCATCGAGTGCGAGAAACTGGAGTTTCCAGAGAGAGCGACGCACGCAGAATCAACAGAGTGACGCGAGCAGAGCGCGCGCTAAAGACTCGAACCCGGAGCCGTGGAGCGTGAGCGGAGCCTCGCGTCTCGTCCCGTCGTCAAACGTCTCGGCGCGGAGCTGCCGTCTCACAGACACTAATACTGAACGCTGTACATTTCTCAATGTGATGCTTGTTTGATCTGGGTGTCACTGGGGAAGATTTCATTAAAATCCTTCAAATGATTCTGCTGGATTCAGAAATATGTCTAGAGGTGATGAGAATGAACGATTACTGAAACCGCTTACAGCTTACACTTCAGTTTTTCTCTATCGCTAACACTGTAACTGAATCGCTTGTCACAATTTCGCAAACCTTCAGTTCTCTAAACAAAGACACATTTGTCACCCTGGACCACAAAACCAGTCATAAGGGACAATTTTTTGAAATTGAGATTTATACATCATCTGAAAGCTAAATAAATAAGCTTTCCATTGATGTATGGTTTGCTGGGACAATATTTAAGACAATATTTGGTCGAGATACAACTATTTGAAAATCACCTTTAAAGTTGTCCAAATGAAATTCTTAAGTATTCTTAGTACTAATCAAAAGTTTTTGATATATTTATGGTAGGAAATTTATAAAATATCTTCATTGAACATGATCTTTACTTAATATCCTAATGATTTTTGATTTTTAAAAACTGATCATTTTGACCCATACAATGTATTGTTGGCTATTGCTAGAGATATACCCGTGATACTTAAGACTGGTTTTGTGCTCCAGGGTCACATTTCTCCAAACTGTAAACACGTTCTGTGTTACTGTACGTGAATTGACGGTGTGCAGTGTTGTATTGCGTTTCATATTCAGTTCATCGTGTTGAAGTTTCTCAGTGTGTTTCAGGTCTCTTCACAGTAGTGTGATGAAAATGAATTTTTCCTCAAGCTCATTGTTGTTTTTTACAGTATCTCCCATTTAGAGGTTTTTGTCAACCGATCTCACTGGTGTTCTCTAGGCAGTGTCAGTCTGTGTATTTGGGGTTTTTTTTCTTGCGTGTCATCTGAGGTTAAAGTTTGATGCTAACAGAAGACAATGTGTTTATTTTAACACAACAGTGATTGTGCTTATACCACTGAGAAAAGAGTGAATTGTTTTATGAATTGTGTGTTAACAATCGAGAAGAACTGTAGTAACTCCAGGGGCCAGTTGTTCAAAAAGTTGAATCTGGATCAGAGTGATCTGGATTTGTTTTGCTATCCATCTTACTTATGTGCCGGTTTTTCAAAGCAAAACTGGATTACGTCACCCTGATCCAGATACACACGTTATCAGATTTTCTAGTCTGGATTGCTAGTGCTCTACGGAGGCTCTGAAGGGACATGGTGATAATTTTTTTTTTTTTTTTTAAATGACATGGTGGGGAATGCCAAGGTTTTGGACTGTAGTTTTGCATTGCGTTTTTGACTAGCCCAGCGCTAATTATTGTGCTAATATAGTAAAAAGTAGAAAAAAAACCTTTAAATTAAATGTAATATTTTGGTTTGGTGTTTTGATAGCTGTTTAGGGGATTAGGGAATATATTACATGTTAGGAATGTTGTATTTTTTGACCAGTTTTAATACACTTTTATTCCTGAATTTCACCCTTCTGCTGGGATCAGAATAATACTTTTTTTAATCTGAAGTATCCCTTTTGTCAAAATAATTCTTACTAAAACGCTCTGAACAACACAAACTGAGGATTTAATCCAGATCTAAACCAAGATTGTATTTTGTGATCTAATCCGAATTCAGAATCCTGTTATGTTCCTTTTGAACAACCCATTTTCGCAATTTGATCCAATCCGATGGCCAAAAATCCGATCAGATTACTATTGAACAACTGTCTTGATGATTGAGCTTTGAGTTAATAATCTCGGAACTCTGTTTAAAGGTTTCTACCCGGAGCGCTTTAAATGTGACACAGGGGTCCGTGCACGTGTGTTTACGTCGGTAAGTCACTGCATGTTTAGCAGAATCGCGACTGTTAAACTAATGCGTTATTTTCTCCCATGTAGTTTATGATAGCGACCATGTCTAGAATCTTACATTTATTTAATACATATGTTAATATAGTTGTCTTTACTTTTATTTGTTGAGAAATTCTCTTGAGCATAGGGGGGGATATTAAACATGTCTGTTTCTCTAAGTCTGTTTCGAAAAACAAGTTTTAAAAACTTATTAATTATTTATGTGCTATATATTTTTGAATCGGTAAGGAAAAACAATTATTCACATTGTCAGGTTTATATTGGTAGTTTTGTCCCGAGATTGTAGTGATGAAATGTCAAATCATCAGTTGCATTTTGTAATTTAGTTTGACAGGGACGATGCGTTTTAAAATGACAATTTAAATATTTGTACATCCACTTTTCCCCTTCTCTACCATTTTCACGCGTTGGCGTTTTTTCCCCTATAACTAACGTTAAATGCTTAGTCAAGCGTCGTTTAATTAATTTATTTCATCTTTCTGTATCAGCAACCCTAACTCAAAGAATACATAGCTCAGACTTGAAGTAAATGTTTGCAACACATCCAAATGTATAAAAATCCACTTGTCAAAATTTAAGCGCAAAAATAGAACAAAGAGTGTTAAAACAAAGGTAAATTATAAATGAAGATATGCTCCAATGATGTGGCAGGACGGGCCAAATCCTCTCAAAGATTATCCTTGCCTTCAGCAGGTCTTCCCCTCCACAAGTCAAGGCCTTAAAATCTCTTAAATCAAAGCAGGCCGTAAATTCAAAAAGTCATGGCATTACATGTTTCATGCACTGCTAAATAAATATCTTCATTAGTATTTCTTGTAAATCAGAGCAGAACAGCCCTTTCCCCCAGTGTGATCTAAAGGTGCAGTGAAAGTTATTTTCATATTTAAATGTTTGGGATCAAGAACAAATGAAAGCAATAAACCCCAGGAAGCTGTGGTTTACAGTGAAGTGGATATAAATTCTCTGTAACTGCAGCTTATTGCTTTTATAAAACGGTTACTCCATATACGTAGTAAGGTTTCTCAAACTAAAACAGAGCAAAAAAAGTGTAATTATATTAATAAAAACATTATTCTTCCACCAAACAATGTAGTTCCTCAGAAACGGTTGTGCTTGCCGAGCAGCACGCAGACATAAACAAAGACATTTGTAGAGTAATTTACAACAGCTTTGAACGTGACTCAACCAATCAGAATCAAGGACTGGAACTATCTGTTTTATAATGATGTTTATAGCATCTTTCCTCCACAGAGATGCCAAATAAAGGCAGAAGAGCAAAGCAGCGTGATGGACAGGAGGAAGAGGAGGAGGATGTGCCTGTCAAACAGATGAAGGTGGTGAACGGCTCCGCTCCTCTGTGCTTCGACTCGCCGCGTGATTTCTTCCAGAGTCTGATCAGTCCGGTCGGGCTGGACGAGTTCTTCCAGCACTATTGGGAGCAGAAGCCGTTAGTCCTGCACCGGTCCGATCCGGATCTGGCCTCTTATTACGGCTCTCTGTTCCAGCTGTCAGACGTGAAGCAGCTCTGCGCTCGCGGTCTGCGATACGCCACGGACCTCAACGTCTGCCGCTGCGTGGACGGCAAGAAGAAGGTGCTGAATAAAGCAGGGAAAGTGAAGTTCAGCCAGCTGAAGAAGGACTTGGAGGAGAGGAGAGCCACCATACAGCTGCACCAGCCGCAGAGGTTTAAGGTCAGACGGGCAGAGAGGACGACTGAGCCGCGGCGTTTGTCAGGGAGCTGACGGTGATCTTCATGTGTTCGCAGGATGAGCTGTGGCGCATTCAGGAGCGGCTGGAGTGTTTCTTCGGCTCGCTGGTCGGATCCAACGTCTACATCACTCCGCAGGCCTCGCAGGGCCTCCCGCCACACTACGATGATGTGGAGGTCTGTGCTCCGCTCGTTCATTAACATTAGTTGACAATCACTAGTCCTGTCAGACAAACACCAGTTCTGTCAGACAAGCACTAGTTCACTAACACTAGTTCTGTCAGACAAACACTAGTTCACAAACACTAGTTCTGTCAGACAAACACTAGTTCACTAACACTAGTTCTGTTAGACAAACACTAGTTCACAAACACTAGTTCTGTCAGACAAACACTAGTTCACAAACACTAGTTCTGTTAGACAAACACTAGTTTACTAACACTAGTTCTGTCAGACAAACACTAGTTCACAAACACTAGTTCTGTCAAACACTAGTTCACTAACACTAGTTCTGTCAGACAAACACTAGTTCTGTTAGACAAACACTAGTTCACAAACACTAGTTCACTAACACTAGTTCTGTCAGACAAACACTAGTTCTGTTAGACAAACACTAGTTCACTAACACTAGTTCTGTCAGACAAACACTAGTTCACTAACACTAGTCCTGTCAGACAAACATTAGTTCTGTTAGACAAACACTAGTTCACAAACACTAGTTCTGTCAGACAAACACTAGTTCTGTTAGACAAACACTAGTTCACTAACACTAGTCCTGTCAGACAAACATTAGTTCTGTCAGACAAACACTAAAGAAAAAAAACATTTGCCCCAGACACAAAATTCTGTCAGTTAACCTCAAAAGTGTTTTGACTGAATCTAACAAGTGGTGATATTCCGATGAAATGACAGAAGTGTTGAGATGAGATTTTGTGCCGTCTCTGGTCTAGAGAAAACATTAATGTCTGGGTCACGTGACCCCGTCTGACCCTCCAGTGCACCGACTGACCTTCGTGTGTTTTGCTGGTGTCTGTTCAGGTGCTGATCCTTCAGCTGGAGGGACAGAAACACTGGAGGCTTTATCAGCCCACCGTCCCTCTGGCACGCGAGTACAGCCTGGAGCCCGAGGACCGCATCGGTCCACCGACACACAACTTCATCCTGCAGGTTTGTGACTGAAAAACAGACGAGATGTGAAGACGGGTGAATGTCTCTTGTGTTTGAATACATGAATCTGCTGCTGTTCTTCTAGCCTGGAGACCTGCTGTATTTCCCCAGAGGAACCATCCACCAGGCGGACACACCGGCCGGCGTGGAGCGATCCACTCACCTCACGCTCAGCACCTACCAAAATACGTACGTTTGCAAAGCTTATGGCATTAAATGTTACACGCACTGCACAAAAAAAAGAATCTCTTCCTCAGTATTTTTGACTTGTTTCCCAGTACAAATATCTAAACATCCTTAAATCAAGACACATTACCTTGAGATGCAAAATGAAGCTGTGAAGTCTTGTTTTCTGAGAAACTGAACAAAATCAGTTTATGAGTTTACAATTTAAACAAGAACAAATATCTGTCAATGGGGTCAGAAAAAAATAACCTTGACTTGGGTCAAACTGACAGTGGGGTTCAGATGTGAACTGCTTGTGTTTCAGGTCGTGGGGCGACTTCATGCTGGACGTGATTCCCGGCTGCGTGTTCGACCGCATGAGCCGAGACTGTGAGATGCGATCCGGACTGCCTCGTAACCTCCTAACGGTGAGCACAGCAGTTCACCATCAGCACACTAACACAGACTGTACACGGACTAACAGCATGTGTGCACGTGTTTTCTCATATATCAGGCTCCTGGTTTCGGTTCCAATATTACTAAGCGGGTGTGTGAGTTTCTGCGCCGCCTGGCTGACGGTCTCGAGCGGGACGATCATGAGTTGCGCTCCACTGCTATGAAACGAGACTTCATCTCCCACAGACTGCCACCGTACCTGCTGGACCAGGCCGAACTCGAACCCGGTGAGTCTCACAGGCCTGTTGTAGCCTGTTTGATGTACTGCTGACGTCTGTCACCAATGATTGGCTTTCTCTTCCAGCTGGGAAACTGCCGTCGCTAGAGGACACGGTGTGTATCCGGTTCAAAGAGCATCTTCTTCTAACGGTGGAGCCCAGTCAAGACAACACTGTAAGAGACCTACACACCTTTGTGTGTGTGTGTGTGTGTGTGTGACCCTGGTCCACAAAACCAGTCTTAAGTATCACGGGTATATTTGTAGCAATAGCCAACGATACATTGTTTGGGTAAAAATGATCAATTTTTCTTTTATACCAAAAATCATTAGGATATTAAGTAAAGATCAAGTTCCATGAAGATATTTTGTAAATTTCCTACCGTACATATGTCAAACTTAATTTTTCAATTAGTAATTTGCATTGCTAAGAACTTCTTTCAGAAAACTTTAAAGGTGATTTTCCTCCAGATTTTCAAATAGTTCTATCTTAACAAACCATACATCAGTGGAAAGCTCATTTATTCAGCTTTCAGATGAAGTATAAATCTCAATTTCAAACAATTTTTTGCTTTTGTGATCCAGGGTCACAAAATAAGCTTTCCATTTATGTAGGGTTTGTTAGGATAGGACAGTATTTGGTCACAGATAGATACTACGACAAATACGCCTTTAAAGTTGTCCAGATGTTCAAAGCAATGCATATTACATGTTCATGGAACATGGTCATACTTAATATACTAATGATTTGTGTCTTAAAAAAATGTGTGTGTGGATCATATATATGGATCAGTAAGACTCAGTAATGTTTTTAAAGTTTCTTATGCTCATCAAGGCTGCATTTATTTGATCAAAAATATAGAAAAAAACAGTAATATTGCAAATCAGAAGTACCAGTACTTACATAGAAACATACACAAAGTAGCCAGAAAGAAATGCTCATTTTAAAGAAATACATCAGATGGATTTAGAGGCTTTTGCATCTGAACTCTTCATATGTATATATGTATGCATGTATGTATGTATATGTGTGTGTATATATATATATATATCAGAGGTTGCGTTAGACTTTAACTTTGTCCGTCATTTTGATGTATATGTATATATATGTGTGTGT
>JAHKKF010512891.1:0-10406 GCA_019740295.1 Labeo calbasu | reverse complement strand
GTGTTGTTTTACACAACCATTGAGAATTTTTAACCAAAGTATATTATAGACTTTTCATTAAGACCCTAAAGAATCATATCAACTTGGGCATCCAATGATCCCTTTAAATTCATAAATGTCATGGCATTAAATGTTGCATGCACTAAAAAGAAAAAAAAAAAAAGATTTTCAATACAAATATCTAATATCTAAACATCCTTTAAGATAACTTTTCTTGAGATGCAAATTGCAAATATGAAATTTTGTTCTTGTTTTGAGCATCTCACGTTCTTTTTATCAGTTTCCCAGAAAACAAGACTTATTTATGCAGTGTTGCTTCTTAAATGTAACTTGATTTAAGAAGCTTTAGAAAATTGCACTGGAAAACAAGACATTTGAAGAACATTACTTTTTTGTAAGTATGTATGTATTGTTTGTTTGTTTATGAAAAATTAATTAAGTAATGAGAAGATGTATTTTTAAACTTTGAAGCATTTACATACCAAATTGACCTGTTCCAATTAATTTATTCCTTACATTTTCTTTACTTCATCTTAAAAAGGTTGTAACAGCAAGCGTTGTGTTTTTAAGACTGCTCAGCCTATCTTGTATTTCTTGAAGTTTAACTGTTATTGCGTGCAATCAAAGTGTAAAGCAAATCCAACACAAACTAATATCACCCTTTGAAAACCCGCTGACAGAAGATGCTCAATAAAACCGTTTGTCGTCTGCTTTTAATCTCACTCTCTGAATGTTCACCTCGCATTGGTGCATTTAACTTAACACTTCTTCTTTTAACACAGCCATTGGGATTGATCCATGACATTTTTTAACGTGAACAGGAGTCTGACATGCTGTCTTCATGAATCGTGCGATCAATGACAAAGATTGGTACTTGGATCAATAGCAGTTCAGGCTCTGGTTGTGCCAGCAGATCACATGGAGAGCTCATGCTATGGTCTTCATGCCCTAGATGTCAATAAAGCATAGAGCAGAAAGGCTTTGAGATCCATGTAGATGGACTCTTCAAGGTTCACTACGTATAAAACACTACATGCTTTGTAAAGAAAGGTATTGTGCTTTTGACAAATGTTAAAAACTAAGTGACAGTCACATAAGGTGAAATCTCCAGTCATATATGTAGGTTTCCTAGAAAAGGCTGTTCTATACATAAAGCAGAACAAACTAAAATCCTTGAGTCCATTCTATTTAATGTATTTAATGTCTGTGTGCGTGTTTTGATTCATTTATAATAAAGTAAAATAAAATGGAAAATGATAAAAAATAAAACTATTCATTTATAACTAATACAGATCACAAAATTATTATTAATTATCAGTTTTTATTTAATATTTATGTTATTACTTTTCCCATACCAATTACTTATTGCAATAGGAAAGAGAAGCAAATGTAAAATCTGCATCTTTGCCATGTGGTGGTTATTTTGTTTATATTACTTAAAAATACATTCTTGTTTATTACTTCATCTGTATCTGCTAGCATCCTCACAGTAGCTCTGAGTGTTTTTCAAAGGATACACTGGTTTATTATTTTATTTTATTTTATTTTATTATTTTTCATTTATATTTGCATGTATGCATTTGGCAGATACTTTTATCCAAATCAACTTGAATTGCATTCAAGGTATACAATTTATCAGTTCATGCGTTCCCAGGGAATCAAACCCATGATGACCTTGCCGTTGTTTGTTCTGAATGTATTAGAGAATACATTATGCTTAGAATACCATGCAGACATGCAAAATGAAGCACAAATATGGCATGATTTTGTATAAACACTTTGGAAACCTGTGGAAACCTTTAAAAAAAAAGGGAATTAAAAAAAAAACATTGAGCATTGCATAACTGATCAAACATGCTGTTGGAGTGGATATTTAGACCCTGCAGTTTAGTGGTTGCTTCCAGACACTTCAGATCCCTCTTAGTGTTACGGTTCAAGCGGTTATTATGATGGCTGTAATTACAGCTGTAATTAATTATATTCAGATTGTATAATTAAAGAAAATAACACGAGGTGTTATCGCCTTTCGCTTCTGCTGGGGACGTACTTTCTGTTTTGATCACAGACGCTCCAAGGTGCTGCTTTCCTCTCTAGACCTCATTGTGGATTCAGAACACACATCCACACAGTCCACAACTACCACAATAGGGACAATTGAGAGGGCTGATGTTGCAGCTAGACACACTTAATGGAAACTGCAAGCTTTGTCATATCCAAAGATAACAACTGATCTGATGTCAGCTGAAGACAATGGCCACTCATTAATCTTCGTGACAGGAGGTGTAGACAATATGTTCGCGCCTGGGCGTCTCAAATCATGTAGTATGAGACTCTGGCTGGTACCAGAATGTTGATTTAGCCTGGCAAGCTCTTCAGTGTTGTTCGCGAGGCCTGGAAAGGCACGCCGAGGACTTAAATTAGGAGGAATTACCCTCTTAACAGATATGCTGATAAAGGAGAGTTTTAGTGTAGATGTGCAACGCTTATCTCAGACCAGACTTATGTTTGATCCTATATTAATCGATGTTATCAGCAGTTTTGATTACACAAACGTATGGAATGGCAATGGATAAGGAATCAATTAACAGATAATCCGCTTCCATCGCAGAAAGCATGAGTTATAAAGCAATTTTGGTTTCAACAGATGCAATATCTGAAGCCGTTATTTATTATTGTCAATTAATTTTTCTGTAATGAGAGGTGGGATTAGTGGTGACATGCCTCAGGCTTTTTATTTATGCAATTAAAAAGGAGGTGAAAGGATAAAAGTGATCTGGAAAAAGGGTTTGTGCAGTCAGGGATTGGATTCTGGGTTATGTTAAGCAACACTTTTGCAGTGTGTATACATATACTATTACTATGAAATAATATTTAATATTTTCATATTAAATTTAATATTTAATGTTTTGGAATAAACTGGCATTATTTATTTATTTATTTATTTAAAGTGAAAACCAAGCCTGTTCTGATATGCTTATCAAGGTTGAATTACAGTAAAAACAGAAATATTGTGAAATATTATTACAATTTAAAACAACTCTTTACTATTTGAAAATATGTTCAAATATAATTTATTTATGTGATGAAAAGCTGATTTTTCTGCATCAAATCAGCATATTAGAATGATTTCTGAAGGATCTTGTGACACTGAAGAGTGGAGCAATTATAAGGAAATTATAAGAATATTTCGCCACTGAATTCACATTAGGTCAGCATAATTTTTTGGAAAACGTGTATGCGTGATAATGAAATAAGTAAACATAAAAGTTCATCAATATTCATCTAACTGTGCACACTTTTGACTAAAAGCTCTAATGGATGTTGCTTATGCATCAAACATGCAAAATCAAAACAAAATGTACTATTAGTAAATTTATGTCGGGTTAAAAAAAGCAATACAAATATAATATTTTTTTTATTTTATTTTATTTTTCAGGAAATTAAAACAAAAACACTTGAGGATGAGGGAGGGGATCATGTGTCCTAACTAGAACATCTCAAGAAAATGTGTTTTAAGCTTTTATTATGTAAATATTGGCTTTGTATCAGACAGTGTTGCTCAGATATCGCCATCGACCACTGAAAAACCTGTATCAGTTGACCACTAATCCAGAGACGTGGCGCCAGAAAGTCATTGGCGTAGCGGTGTTGAAAATGGCTTGCGCATGCACACGGCAAACACTTCCATCAAGGAGAGAGATGCAATGCTAAATTTATTGCAGCAGTGACAAAGCACAATGCGTATCAGGTGTGTGAGAGCACTGCCAGCACTGCTCCGTTTTTGTATCCCTCTTCTTGGCCGCAATCTCCTATTGTGAGGCTGGATGTGGGCCAGCGACAGGATGGTCTGGGGGGGGTGGATGTTTGGAGGGAGGCGGACACTCTGTCACACTTACTAACTGTCTTGTAATTTTCCTTTGATCCCATAATCTTGATCGGAACAATCACATAAAAACATGCCAATAAGACGAGCACAACCCACAAAAATCACAACCTCTGCACCAATCTCTCAATGTTCAGGATTTTTTCCTCCTACCTGCACTTTACCCTTCATTTCTACCCTACTACGTGCAGAAGTTCTGTTAGTAATTAATAGGGTGTTCTGAGTAGTTGCTAGGGTGCCCTGGGTGGTTGCTAAGACATTGCTATGTGGTGTATAGGGTGCTCTTAGTATTTGGTCTTGGTGGTTGCTAAGATTTTGCTAATGTGGTTTATAGGGTGTTCTGAGTAATTGCTAGGGTGCGTTGGGTGATTGCTAAAGCATTCCTATGTGGTTGATAGGGTGTTCTGATTGGTTGCTCTGGGTGGCTACTAAGGTGTTGTTATGTGGTTAATAGGGTGTTCTGGGTGGTTGCTAAGGTGTTCCTATGTGGTTGATGGGGTGTTCTGGGTGGTTGCATAGGTGTTCCTATGTTGTTTATAGGGTGTTCTAACTAGTTGCTAGGGTGGTTAGTAAGGTGTTGCTATGTGGTTGATCGGCTGTTCTTAATGTTGGCTGAGGCATTCGTATGTGATTGATAGTGTTCTGAGTAGTTGCACTGGGTGATTTCTAAGGCATTCCTTTGTGGTTCATAGAGTGTTCTGTATAGTTGCCCTGGGTGGTTACTAAGGTGTTGCTATGTGGTTGTTTGGGTGTTCTTGATGTTGGCTAAGGCATTCCTATGTGATTGACAAGGTTTTCTGAGTGGTTTCACTGGGTGCTTGCTAAGGTGTTCCTATGGTTGATCGGAAGTTCTTGATGTTGGCTGAGGTATTCCTATGTGATTGATAGTGTTCTGAGTAGTTGCACTGGGTGATTTCTAGGGCGCTCCTTTGTGGTTCATAGGGTGTTCTGAATAGTTGCTCTGGGTGGTTACTAAGGCATTGCCATGTGATTGATAGGGTGTTCTGGGTGATTGCTAAGGCATTCCTATGTAGTTGATAGGATGTTTTGAGTTGTTGCACTGGGTGGTTGCTAAGGTGTCCCTATGTGGTTCATAAGGTGTTCTGGGTGGTTAATCTGAGTGATTAAGGGATTGCTATGTGGTTTATAGAGTGTTCTGGGTGATTGCTAAGCATGGTGTTCTGAGTGATTGCACTGGGTGGTTTGTGGGTGTTCTGAATAGTTGCTCTGGGTGGTGGCTAAGGCGTTACTGTGTGGTTCATAGGGTGTTCTGGGTGGTTGCTAAGGCATTCCAGTGTGGTTCATAAGGTGTTCTGAATAGTTGCTCTTGGTCGTTACTAGGGCACTATATAGTTGATAGGGTGTTCTGAGTAGTTGCTAGTTCTGGGTGATTGTTAAGGTGTTGCCATGTGGTTGATGGTGTCCTGAATAGTTGCTAGGGTGCTCTTAGTTCTTGCTAAAGTGTTGCCGTGTGGCTTCTATGATGTTTTGAGTGGCTGCTAGGGTTTTTAGGGTGGTTGCTTGGGCATTGCTCTGCAGTGTTATTTTGATATTATTTATTAATATTTGGAACTATATTGTTTTCAGTAATTGAACATTTTAAATGGAACTTTCAGTTTTGCCAAGGCAACATATACATTACCTTTTTCTTCCCTCAAGAGCGGGTGCAGCTATTTCTAAATTGTATGGGTTTGGCTTCTAGTCTCATCCACATCCAGCTATTTTTAGCTGTACAAAACAGCTCATGTTGCTGCTTTATATTTCAAATTGGCGTGTCTTACCATATTATTTTAATGTTTTATATAAATTATGAACACACTGGTTTGCAGGGCAAATAGTTTTAAGATTTTAAGCATGTTGCTGTTCTTCTCGTTACTTCCCTAGGGGCTAATGAACCGGAAGTCTTGCCCATAAGCTTACTTCCATGCTGAAGAAAAAGGTGGACACGTATTTCAGTTAACACAAGATTTTTAGTTGTTCTAGCTGGTCCTAGCTGCTTTAGGTGGTGACTATCAAGCTGTTTTGAGCCAGTAGACCACCCTAGGCCAACAAAAACCCAGCATTCCACAATCCATCTTGACCACCTTAATCTGAATTGGGCTTTTTACAGCAGGATTTTCTCACCTGAGCTTCTCAAAGCACTATCCACACTTTAACCTTCATGCCACCTTACTTCTTACATGCAGAAGTTCTATTATTGTCACATTTCTCTTGCTGCAAAACTTCTCCTGAAATCAATGAAGTGTTTGAGGGAACTTTTAATGAACAGACAGACTGAAAGATTTGCACCCTCCATCCTCTGCTAATAATGTCAGAGGAAGTTCTCTGAAAATCAAGCCCTGCATCAGTCTGGATGTGTCAGTGGATGGAGTGGCTGTAATGAAGGACGGAAGAACAGCTCTCACCGGTCCTGAGGAGTGCTGAACAAGCGTTGTCGAGTGGCTCATATAGTACAAATTGTACAAATGAATTTAAATGTGAGTGGCGTTTGCAAATCTCAAAAGAACTCTCTGTACAAAGTTTTGTGGTTATGAGTGGTTGCCAAGGCGTTGCTATGCATTCTGTAATGTGTTTATAGTTGCAAGGGTGTTCTGGGTGTTAGAGTGTTGCTATGTGGTTGATAGGATGTTCAGAGATCTGGGTGGTTTCTAGGGTGTTTCTATGCGATTTGCAGTGTGCTCTCTGTATTTTCAAGGGTGTTCTGGTGGTTGCCAGGTCATTTTTATGCGTTTTACAAGGTGTTCTGGATAGTTGCAAGGGTGGTCGGGGTGGTTGCTATGGTATTGTTATGTTTTGTAGGGTGTGAGGGATGTTTGCTAATAGAAAGCTGTATAATACTACTTCTAGGTGATTTCTAGGGTGTTGCTATGTGATTTGTAGGGTGTCCTGGGTGTTTTCAGAGGTGATGTAGGGTGTTTATACTGTATGTGTTTTCTAGGGTGTTCAGGTTTCAAGGGTGTTGTAATGCATTTTTTTAAGGTGTTCTGAGTAATTGTAAGGATGCTCTGGACATTTGCCCAGGGTGTTGCCATGTGGTTGCCTGGATATTCAGAGTACTTGCTAGGGTGTTCTGGGTGGTTGCTAGGGTATTGGTATGTGGTTGACAGGGTACTCTGAGTAGTTATGAGGTTCCTAGTGTTCTTATGTGTTTACAAGGGTGTTATTAAGTGTTTTGTAAGGCGCTTTGGGTGTTCGTTAAGGTGTTACTTAGTTATTGATGTTCTGAGTAGTTGCTAAGGTGCTTTGGGTGGTTGCTAGGGTGTTCTTATGTGTTTGCCACATCATTGCTATGCATGCATAAGGTTGCTCTGAGCATTTGCTAATGTGTTGCTATGTGCCAGGATGTTCAAAGTAGTTGCTAGGGTGTTCTGAGTGGTTGCTAGGGTGTTTATATGTGGTTGACAAGTAGTTGCAAGGGTCCTTTTGTGAGATTGCTAGTGTTATTATGTGGTTGCTATGCAGTGTTACGCATTTTGCAAGTGTTCTGGGTGATTGCTAGGGTATTGTTATGTGTTTTGTTGTTTATATGTGGATTCAAAGATGTTATGTGTTTTGTAATGTGCTTTGGGTGTTTGCTAAGGTGTTTCTAAGTGGTTGATGGCATGTTCTGAGTTGTTAAAGTGCTCTGTTAAATTTTGTCATTAATCACTTATCCCCATATCGCTCCAAACCCATAAAAGCTTTGTTCGTCTTCGGAACACAATTTAATTAAACTGTCCCATTAACTGCGAGGTAAATACCACTGTCAAGACCCAGAAAAGTATGAAAGACGTCGTCAAAATAGTCCATCTACCATCGGTGGTTTAACCATAATTTTACGAAGCTACAAGAATACTTTTGTACGCAAAGAAAACAAAACAAATGATGACTTTATTCAACAATTCTTCTCCTCCAGTTCACCGTAGCACCATTTTGCATAGTATCCCCTGTACACAAACTGTTTTCTGTCAGCTGCGTCACGTGGATAAGCTGTTTTCGTTCGAATCAAAGCGTAAATAAACGAAGAAAACGTATCCGTGTGACGCAGCTGACAGAGAATAGCGTACGCTGTTTGCATACAGGGGATACTATCCAAAATGGTGCTACGATGATGCAGATGAGACGAATTGTTGAATAAAGTCGTTATTTTTTATTTTCTTTGCATACAAAAAGTATTCTCGTCGCTTCATAAAATTCAGATTGAACCACTGATGGCAGATGGACTATTTTGACGATGCCTTTTTTACTGTTTTGGGTCTTGACAGTGGTATTTACCTGGCAGTCAATGGGACAGTCAAAATCCTCCCGGGTTTTCTTAAATTGAAAATATCTTAAATTGTGTTCCGAAGACAAAGCTTTTACGGGTTTGGAACAACATGGGGGTAAGTGATTAATGGCAACATTTTCATTTTGGGGTGGAGTAACCCTTTAAGGTCGCCAAGGTGATTTGTGGATGTTAGGGCGTTCTGGGTGGTTGCTTAGGTGTTGCTGTGTGGTTGATGGATTTTCTGAGTAGTTGCTAAAGTGCTCTGGGTGGTTGCTAGGGTCTTGTTATGCATTTTTATGATGTTTTGGGTAGTTGCAAGTCTGCTCTTGGCATTTGGTGGTATGTTGCTATGTGGTTAACATAATTTTTAGAGTAGTTGCTAGGCTATTGATATGTGGTTGGCAGGGTGTTCTGAGTAGTTGCAAGTCCCTTGTGAGGCTGCTAGTGTTTATATGTGGTTCCAAGGGTGTTCTGTGTTTTGTAAGGTGATTTGAGTGTTTTCTATGGTGTTGCTAAGTGGTTGATAAAATGTTCTGAGTAGTTGTTAAGGTGCTATGTTAAGGTTGCTAGGGTGTTTTGTGGATGTTAGAGTAGCTTACAGTAGGTGTTGCTATGTGGTTGATTGGTTTTCTGAGTAGTTGCTAATGTGCTCTGGGTGGTTGCTGGGTGTTGTTATGCATTTTAAGATGTTTTGTGTAGTTGCAAGGGTGCTCTTGGCCTTTGGTAGGGTTGCAATGTGGTTGTTTATGTTTTGTAAGGTTTTCTGGGTAGTTGATTTGTGGTTGAGAGGATGTTCTGAGTAGTTGTTAAGGTACTCTGTTAAGGTTGTTAGGGTGTTCTGGGTGGTCGCTTAGGTGTTGCTATGTGGTTGATGGGTTTTCTGAGTAGATGCTAAGGTGCTCTGGGTGGTTGCTAGGGTGTAATGTGTTTTGTAAGGTGTTCTTGGGTGGTTGATGAGTGGTTGCTAGGGTATAATGTGTTTTGTAAAAATTGTAAACTTCTCGCACTCACACTTCTTAACTCGTAGCATACATGGTGCCAATGTTTTGTTTTTCTTTCAATATTATTTCATATATTATCTTGCAGCAGAATCAGTTTGGTGGAACAGCTAATAAATAAGGGATTTTGTTGTTAGAATAAACACTGATATCAAGTTTGTTTGATTATAGGCTTACTCTTTTTCACAGAATTCTCTGAAGTCGGCAGGAGACATACACTTTGCACGCATGTTTGCAAACATGCAACAAGCTTTCACTTGGGAACCCTCGAGCGAAACTGTCTGATATGTTGATTTGGCCCTTAATGTGAGAATATGTTTAAACTTGAGTATTTTCAGTATCAGTTATGAACGAACAAGCCCCAGATCAAAGCGTTCTTGCATATCTCTTATATATCAATGCCAGATCTGCGACGCTAATAGAAATCTGTTCAAAAACATGATCATGATTCACGTGGCATGCCACTGGAGACACCATCTTCCCTTGTTTGTCTGGTTTTCAGTGTTTTAATGAGATGTTCTCAGAAAGCTGAAGATGACACAGCAAACGTCACCGCCGCTCCTCCAGGCCCAAGGCCTACGTGACACAGATACCAAAGAAATTTGTTTTCCTCCTTTCTCCTCAGCCCATGTTGTCACATGAAATCTTCAATCTTTCATTTTATATCAGACAGCAATTTTTTCCTCTAGCGCAAGACTGGCTTAGTCACTCTCTGCTTTATTTAATTTTTTTTTCCCTTGGTTCTATCTTTTCTGTTCCTTTAACTCGTCCTCTAATAAGACATGTTCCGCTTTTGAAGGTCTCATTTCACTGATAAAGTCGCACTCCTAGAAGACATTGACATCATCTGTGTGCAGATAGCTGACACGTATCTCTCTCCTCTGTCGTTTTCCTCTTTTTTTCACTCTATCACCTTCTGTCTTTCTTTAAAAACTGAGCTTAATCAGGTGAAGGTAATGTCCTGTTACTCGTCTTCTCTGGCTCTGTGAGTTCTTTAGTTCCATTTATCAAAATGAAATGAAATTTTTCATGCTAAATGCAACATATTGGAATATCAGAAATGGAAAATTGATGACTGAAAAATGGCACATTCACTGAAGACTGGAAATGTGTTGAATGGACCCCATATGATTAGTGAGCTTAACAGTTATTTCTTGCTTGCTTGCTTGCTTCCTTTTCTTTCCTTTCTTTCCTTTCCTTTCCTTTCCTTTCCTTTCCTTTCCTTTCCTTTCCTTTCCTTTCCTTTCCTTCATTTTCTTCCCCTTTGTTACTTCATTCC
>JAHKKF010512890.1:0-30448 GCA_019740295.1 Labeo calbasu | reverse complement strand
TTGTTGTGTGTATTGGTGCATTATCATCCTGATACATGGCATCACCTTCAGGGTACAATGTTTGAACCACTGGGTGCACATAGTCAACCTTCACACTTACTGGTGGAATGCGCAATCAGTGAAATGTGGCCAGCAGGCTGCGCAAATATAGCCATTAAGCCACCAACACTATATTGGCCAGTGTTTCAGTTTCTTTGTCCAACCCCTGTAGTTCCTATATTCAAATATTATTTATTTTTTAAATAAAAAATCAGTTAAAATTAACTAAATAAATAAATAGTCTGTGTTTAAAATAATTATGTTAGAAGAAAGAGACAGTGAAGTGATTTGATAGATCAACAATCAATTGTAAATATGCAAATATTACTATGCCAATATAATTTATAAATTATCATTTATAATTTATTTTTTAAAAAACAAACAAATAAATAATTTAATTTAATTTAATTTGTGAGAAGAAAGTGGAGTGATTCAAGAGATCAATTGTCAGTTATACAGTTTAAATAGTGATTTTATGCAAATATTTGTTTGTAGAGTGTTGTGACTGACCAATCAGAATCAAGTATTCCAGAAACTTTGCAATCCAATAGAAAATGAAAGCAGACAGAAAAGAACCATACATAGTTTGTGAAAAGACAGGGGCTTCATCGTTGACGTTGGCCATGCGTATCCGGATGGAGGCTGTGCCTGTGCGAGGTGGCGTTCCTTTGTCCACGGCCACCACTGTACACTCGTACATGTGGTTGGGTCTCTCATAGTCCAGCCTCTTACTGGGGCTCACCACTCCTTGAGATGAGATGTCAAAGTCCACGCTCTGGATGAAGTAGGACAGTTCTGCATTCAGGCCCGTATCACAGTCCCGTGCTAGAACTAGAAAGAGAGAGAGAGAGAGAGAGAGAGAGAGGGACGAAAGAGCTGTGTTAAACATCAGGTCACGTTGACTAAAGGCAACAGCTAGCAATAACATAGCAGTAAATTGTGGTGAAGGCAACCTTGGCGCAGATCTGCTCTGGGTCAGACACTGAAAACAAATGTCAGTTGTTAATCATCTCGATGCTTTTCTCAGACAGTTGTGTTCTCATTAGGCCTGGAAAGTTCTGATATGGGGGCATTCACTATCAATTACGAGCTTTAATGTCACTATGACCAATGCTTGTGTGGTTTTGAGGATGGATTTGTGTGTGTATGTGTGTGTGTGTGTGTGTAATAGTGTGTCCTGACCATGCATGTACAAGTTTCCAGTGTGAAGTACTCTACCAGTCAAAAGTTTATTATTTTTAAAAAAAAAAAGTCTCTTCTGCTCACCAAGCCTGCATTTGTTTGATTCAAATACAGCAAAAGCAGTTAATTTGTGAAATATGTTTACTATTTTAATTAACTGCTTTCTATTTTAAATATATTTTAAAATGTAATTTATTCCTGTGATAAAAGCTAAATTTTCAGCATCATTACTTCATTCTTCAGTGCCACATGATACTTCAGAAATCATTCTAATATGCTGTTCAAAAACATTTATTATTATTATTATTATCAGTATTTAAAACAGTTGATGAATAGGAAGATCCAAAGATTTCCCATTTATCAAAAATAAAAAGCTTTTGTAACCTTATACACTATACAATGAAAAAAAATCTACTCAGCTATTTTCAACATAATAATAATAATAAATGTTTTTTGAGCAAATCAGAATATTAAAATGATTTGCGAAGGATCATGTGACTTGAGTAATGATGCTAAAAATGTAGCTTTGAAATCACAGGAATAAATTACATTTTAAAACATATTCAAATAGAAATCAGTTATTTTAAATAGCAAAAATATTTCAAAATTTTACTGTTTTTGCAATACTTTGGATCAAATAAAGCAGGCTTATTATTTCAATACAAAACGGTTTTTAATATTTTAAAATGATATTTAATGTAATTGACAGGAATAAATGATATTTTAATACGTTAACCGTTATTTTAGTTTAAATAATATTCACAAAATTAACATTTTGATTATACTTTTGATCAAATAAATGCAGTATTGCTGAGAGAACATTTAAAAAATCTTAATTATTACATAAACTTTTGACTTTTGGTAGTATATACACATAAAATATATAAATATATAAAACTCACAATACTGAAATTGTGAGTTTTGTGAGATTTATGCATTTAGAACTCAGTATAACACTGCAAAACCATCTTGTTTGAAGTTGTTGGACTTCGTCTGCTAAGTGCTTTTTAAATTACGTACGGTGTCATATTAATAGAGCCAATATTAATTAAAACTATGTAGCGGAGGCCAATTCTATATTTGATCAATTTAAGTGCCCATCTGTCAGTGGCACGGCGAAAAGCTGCTGTTGACTGAAGCAGATCAAAAGTAAAAGTGGAAGAAGGCTTTGCTGTCATTAGGCCCACAGCCAAAGTCAGGGTCCTGTATCATTATACTGCAGGCAAGCTGTCATCACACCCAGCCAGCCAGCCAGCCAGCACACTCATTTACTACAGCCACATGACGGCCCTCTAATCTCCAAGGCAAATAGCTAGTGCCCACAGATGTAGCGAAGTTCAGCAGAAACCCTCTTTCTCCCGCGGTTAAGCTGTGGACTTGTTGCGGCTGTAGGAAGCAGGTGGGTAAGGGTGGGTGTCAGCGCCCTGCGCGCGTATAAACAAGTTTCGGAGCGGTCGTGAACGCGCGTGAAGTCATACGGGCAGGATTCAAACAGAAGGTTCATTAAAAATACAAGCCCTAATACACCGTCTCTTAGGGCTACCTATTACCATATTTAATGCATGCGAACGAGAGACCGGGGCTAAATTAAACATACCAGTTAGGCGGCTTGGGAAAGAGAGAGAGAGAGAAAAAGGCTAGCAGGAAGGTGGGCTAAGGTTGGGCGAGTTTTAAGTGCGTTGCTTTGCCGTGCGCTAAATCCTCTCCGAGAAGTTTTCCGTGCGATAATTGGAGCGCGTTCTGCACTTCTCTTCCTGCTAGGCCCTATTAAAAGCCGGCACCCAATTTACAGTCTAATCCCGTTTTAAGGTAAACAACAATAATAATCTTCTCTCCCTTCTGCCAGGCTTTCGCACAGTCGACGATTGCGCCGTGTTTTTCTTTTTTTGCCGCTCACAACAGAACACATTTGATAAGCAAATAACAGCCCCAGCTGGTGTTTGTGTGAACCTGCTGCTTTTACATGTTGAGAGCGAGAGAAAGAGAGCGAGGGAGACGAAACGAGAAGAGAAAGAAGACACAGAGAAGGGAAAAGAAAGTTATTTTGCGTACCGCACTAAAACAGAAGAGCCAACTGGAATCAGTGGCACGAAGCATTCTGTTTGCATACGGCGAACAGTGCATGTTTTCACTGGGTGCAGCGATATGTAAACATAATTGAATTGCATAAATGCAGTTGGCATTCTAAATTTGTGCATCTGCCTCACAAAGCGTGCGGTCTGCCAGATCTGACTCACTTCTGTTGCTTGTTGCTTTGCTTTTCTCTCTTTTCTGCTTCTTTTCATTAGTGTCGTAGGCTTGTGCACAACAAGGTCTAAATTAAGAATAGTTAATCACTGAGAATTCTGCCGAGAAGGCGAGGAGCTCTTTGAAGCGGTGGGCAGCGCTGGGGCATTGCAGAGCTTTTCGATCTCTGATGAGCGCTGGATGAGAAGAATTTCCTGTCCGCTGAGCACAAAGTTTCTGTTCGATACTAAGATAACTATGACATTGGAAATTGTTAATACAACTGGATCAGAGATGGAAAGTACACATGCATGTATTCAAACATACAGTCAAACATGTATGGCCAGTTTTACTGACCAAGACTTTTGTGCATACAGTTAAATCTGCAAAATGTTAATTATTTTACCAAAATAAGAGGGATCATACTAAAAAAAAATCCTTCAGGTCCCACAAATTCTTAGGTTTTTCAGCATTTTTGTGTATTTGAACCCTTTCCAACAATGACTGTATGATTTTGAGATCCACCTTTTCACACTGAGGACATCTGAGGGACTAAACACTCACTGATGCTTCAGAAGGAAAAACGATGCATTAAGAGCTGGGGGTGAAAACTTTTGAACAGAATGAAGATGTGGATTTTTTTTCTTATTTTGCCTAAATATCATATTTTTTTCATGTAGTACTGCCCTTCAGAAGCTACAACAGATACTTACTACTTCCCAGAAGACAAAATAAGTTAATTTTACCCTGATCTTCAACTTCCAAAAGTTTTCACCCCCCGGCTCTTAATGCTTTGTGTTTTCTTCTGGAGCATCAGTGAGCGTTCGAACCTTCTGTAATAGCTGCATATGTGAAAATATGGATCTTAAAATCATACAGTCATTGTTCAAAAAGGTTCAAATACACAAAAATGCTGAAAAACTATTTGTGGGATCTGAAGGATTTTTATAAAGAACAGCAAGCAGTTTAACTGTTCAGGACAATGGACTCATGAACAACTATCACTTAAAAAAAAACAGCTGTGGATCATTTACGTAAAAACTGTATTAAGAATCTAGTGTATGTAAACTTTTAAACAGGGTCATTTTTATAAATTCAGCTATTATTTTCTCTTGTGGACTATATGAAACGTCTTTTATGTGAAATATCTTATTCAGGTCAGGATTAAATAAAAAATTTTGAAACTTAAAAACAATTCAATATATTTTTTAGCAAATCTCAAAAAGAATATTAATTTATCAAACTGAATATTATCATATTATATGCCAATTTTCATTTCTAGCATTTAACTGATTTTAGTTTATAGTGTTTTATTTTTAATTTATGTAGATAGTAAAGAATTTTAATATCAATTCTTTATTGGTTACTGGCCATAACATGACAATAGCACTTTTTTTTCCTGATCAGTGCATCCCTAATTTTTGGATGGGTTAATATAACCTAGTTGCAAGCAGCACACATCTCTTTAGCAAAATTTGAGGTCTCATTCAAGTCTGTAGGAAAAAAATGCCATGGGCTGAGTTACTAAAATATGAAGCAAAAGTTCACCCAAAAATGTTAATTCTGTATAAGCCTAAATTAAATCTGTTCATCATATAAAGCAATCTGATCTCTTCACAAGACTCGAATTAAACTGCTCAAATCAACTTTTTGACCTTTTTAGGATCTTCTCAATTTTGGTTACCTGCAGTTTTAATGAAGAGACACAAACCTCTCAGGTTTCATTAAAAACAGAGGTCCTAGTTTATATTAGATGGCCTTAATTACTATGTACTTACATGAAAAAATAAGCACAATGTACTTATTGTGTACATATCTGCATTGCAAAACAGTTTTGCTGCTGTTGAGGTGTGACACGGGTAAGGCTAGGGACAGGTTTGGTGGTATAGGTAGGTTTAAGTTTAAGGCTAAAGTGTAAGAGATGGGTCAATGTAATTACAGAAATTAACTGTACAGAATAGATGTAATTACATGCAGGTATTTTTTAAAACATAAGTACAATGTAAAAACATGTAAGTACACAATAAGTGCATTGTATCAAATGATTAATTTAAATGTAAGTACATAGTAATTAAGGCCAAAATACCATAATTTGTTTTGAAGGTTAACCAAAGTCTTATGGATTTGGTTGGACATGAAGGTAAGTAAATCACGACAGATTTGTAATAATGAGGGTTGGAGGTTTGTTCAAATCCCAAACACTATATGAGTAATACTAATAGTAATGCCTGCTTTAGCAAGCACCACTAATTAGAGCTTATGAATATTTATTCAGACAACTAAGGCACTCAAGCCTCTTTCTATAACGCGACACGACATCTCATTCATGTTTTTTTAAGCCTCTAAAACACCTTCAATTACAGCGATAAGATTGCAGACGGGGCCAGCACAGAGAGATAAACAGGTCCCATCCCATTAACGCTTGTATTTTAGAAGAGGAAGAGGTCAGGCATGCCTCTTCTTCATAGCTGTCTTTCTCTATCAAACATGATTATCTGAAGAACACGGAGGCCACAGCAGAGATCTCACCTCTATTGCTCGGTCACAGTCTCCGACCTGTGGTTATAGAGCCCACAACGTCAGCAAAGGCACAAAATGGAGGGTTGATGGTGTGACTAGCTTGACAGAGCTAGTCGGGAGGATGAGAGATTGGAGAGGAGAGAAAGACGGGGGCAGAAAAGCTGCTCTGCCTGGGAGCCACCGCGCTGGCTTTGATTACAATCCATTTACCACCCAGAAAGCGCTGCCATAATGAATTATTTCATAATTACAGGACTGAGTTGAAGAGACACTCGCCCCCGCAGAGCAAGCGGCAACAGCACCTGCCTCAAGAGCAGGACTGCCGGGGGAAAAACACGGACGGAGAGAAAGAAAGTGAGACGGACACAGAGACAAATGGAGAAACAGACACTCACCCTGCAGTAAGGATGTGCCAGTAGGGGTGGTCTCAGGGACGTTGTCTCGACTGTAAATGGAGTGCATAAATTCTGGCGTGCAGTCATTCTCATCTGTAATGTGAACCACCACCTGCATAAGTACGAGAAAGAGACAGAGAAAGAAACATTACTATGTATACAAGTATGACAACATGAACCATTAGTCCCCTAATAAAGTCTCCTTCCAAACAGCTTCTACACTTCATAGTAAATGGATTTTAGTCAGGTCTTTAAAGCATCAAAATGAAAATCAAAGTTATAGATAATACTAGCAATAGATTTCACTGACGGGTGAGTGCAGAGGCATTAGCCATCAATTTTTTGTCTTTTAGTAATTATTACTAATTATAATAACATTAATGGGTAATTAAAAATGTTTTCCACAATGCTGACAGATAATTCTTTTAAAAATATTATCTCTTTGATTGTGCTAAATGTTTTCAAAGGGCTCTACATAATCCTAGGCGAAGAATAAGTCTTGTCGAGCGAAACGATCGGTCATTTTCTAAAAACATAAATAAATAAAAAATGATATACTGTTTAACCACAAATGCTCTTCATGCACTAGCTCTGCGTCCACGACTTCATGCATTATGTAGTCAAGTTGGAAAGGTCAGGCCTGATTTATTTGGAAGTACCAACCCAGTGTTTACAAAGCGAACATGCAAAGAAAGTCAAACGATGTTTACAAATAAGATAAAACAAACTCAAACGCTCTTTACAAATAAGATAAAACAAAGATTTTAGACAATTTTGGAGTTGGGGGAGAAAATAAAGATGGAGTTTTTCACCATACCCTACCTTTTCGAACAGAAATACACAAACAAAGAACTAACCACATGTGACCTTTCCCAATGTAATTACGAAATGCGTAAAGTCGTAGAAGTGCATCGCAGAGCTAGTGAAGACAAGAATTTGTGGTTAAATAGTATATACTTTTTTTTTTTTTTTAGAAAATGACCAATCATTTCACCAGAAAAGACCCCTATTCCTAGTGCAAAATGAGCATTTGTGGTTAGAAAGTATAAAAATTGTAATTTTATTTAGAAAACAACCAATCGTTTCACTAGATAAGAACATTATTCCTAGTGCAAGATGAGCATTTGTGGTTAAAAAGTATAAAAAATGTAATTTTTTAGAAAACAACCAATCGTTTCACTAGATAAGACCCTTATATCTAGTGCAAGATGAGCATTTGTGGTTAAAAAGTATAAAAAATGTAATTTTTTTTTTTAGAAAACAACTATTGTTTCATTAGATAAGACCCTTATTCCTAGTACAAGATGAGCATTTGTGTTTTCCTTTAAGGGGAAAAAAAACATTTGATCAACCAGCTTCTCTAGAAAATGTTTGACCTCAATATTTGCATGGAAGGTGAGCTTAAAAACAGGGACTGAAACCCTGCATGTGCACTTGGCTTTCTGGAGGCTTTCAGTTAAGAATGCCGGCATAAGAGAGAGGAATAACATTAAAAGGAGAGGCCGAAGCAGAACAGAACAGCTGTGGCAGAAGCCACTGAATGCAAATGGCTCAACCACCCCACAAACACACACCGAAACCCCAGTCAAACTCAGTGTGTAGACCTTAATGTAGCAGATCTCCGCTGAAGCTCAGATGATAGCTTATGGAAAGGCTGTATCTACATTCAGGCTTCTCTCTGTGCAGCGATTTGTGAGCATTCAGACAGAATACTGGCACAGGATTTGACTTTGACCGAACAGAGGCAGAGGGAAAGCAGGGTACGTGTTCTCAGTGGGAGCGTTAGTCATGGTGAGGGTGAGTCCCGCAGAACTGCTTATCTCAGAGGAACAGCACTGCCAAGAGGGAAAAGTTCCTTACACGTAACACACACAGCACTGTAGCTGACCATACAGCTCTGAAATCGTCAGGCCAGAGCCTTAAAACCAATGTAGCTCTGCATTACGGGTTTCTTTTTCTCTTCAGTTCTCCCTCTGGAATCTGCCCAATGGAGGAGAACGTTCTGTGCTTGTTTCATAGCTGCTGGAAGTTGAATATGGCAGTAATGAGTCTGATGTCTGCTGCTGGAGGAGAATCACTGCTAATAACAACAACAACAGGGGTCTAAAAGACATGAAGAGTCTTAATGTAGAGCTTCATCTTTATGAAATCATTTTTCACATGCTAAGAGGACAGATGCTCATTCTTCGCTCTTTTTTTCTTTTCTTCTTTCCACTAGTGTCCTCCCATCTCGTCTCTTATTTTCTCTGCTTCTTCTTTTTTTCATCTCAACCCATCTCATCTCTTTTCCTTTCATCTTCATCTTGTCTAGTCTCTCCTCTTCTCCTGTTTACTGTTGACTCATTTAGTTTATTTTCTTCTCATCACATCTAGTCTCATTTCATTTTTTAGTCTCTTCTCATCTGGTTTCGTCTTGTCTCTTTTCTTCTCACCTTGCCTTGTTTAGTCTCTTCTTTTCTTGTCTCCTCTCATCTTATTTGGTCTCATTTCATCTTTTCTGGTCTATTCTAGTCTTATCTCTTCTCGTGACCTGTCCTTTTATCTGGTCTCTTCTGGTCTCATCTCTTATCTTTTTTTCCACTCCCATTTTGTCTCATTTCATTTTTTCTAGTCTATTCTAGTTTCATCTCTTCTCGTGACCTGTCCTTTTATCATGTCTCTTCTGGTCTCACCTTGTCTCATTTGACCTTTTCTAGTCTCTTCTCATCTTATTTATTTTTTCATCTTATTCCTTTTCCTTAGTCTTCTCTCTTCTGTTTTTTTCTTGTCTCTTTTATTTTCACCTTGTCTTTTCTCTTTTTGTCTCTTCTCATCTCATTTGGTCTCATTTCTTCACTTTTCATTTTTCATCTTGTCTCTTCTGATCTCATCTTGTCTCATGTTACCTTTTCTAGTCTCTTTTTCTGCAATCTCATCAACACATTTAGTCTCTTCTTATTTCATCTCATTTAATTTTTTAGTCTCTTCTCTTTTGGTTTCACCTTGTCTCTTTTCTTCTCACCTTGCCTTGTTTAGTCTCTTCTCATCTTGTCTCCTCTCATCTTATCTGGTCTAATTTTTTCACTTTTCATCTAATATCATTTTGTCTCTTCTAGTCTCATCTCTTCTCTTCTACTCTCATTTTGTCCAATTTCATTTCTAGTCCATTCTAGTCTCATCTCTTCTTGTGACCTGTCCTTTTATCTTGTCTCATCTAGTCTCATCTTGTCTCAATTGACCTTTTCTAGTCTCTTTTTTTGCTGTCTCATCAACACATTTAGTCTCTTCTCGTCTCATCTCATTTCATTTTCTCGTTTTAACCCTCTTGTCTCATTTAATTTTTCAGTCTCTTCTTTTCTGGTTTTGCCTTGTCTCTTTTCTTCTCACTTAGCCTTGTTCAGTCTCTTCTTTTCTTGTCTTCTCTCATCTTATTTGGTCTCATTTAGTCTTTTCTGGTCTATTCTAGTCTCATCTCTTCTCGTGACCTATCCTTTTATCTTGTCTCTTCTGGTCTCATCTTGTCTCATTTTAGCTTTTGTAGTCTGTTTTCCTGCTGTCTCATCTCAACACATTTAGTCTCTTCTCTTCTCGTCTCATCTCATTTTCTTCTCTTATCCCTTATCTGGTCTCACCTTGTCTTTTTTTGTCTCTTCTTGTCTTATATTCTTATAATTTATTTACTTTTCATCTTGTTTCATTTAATCTTTTCTGGTATCTTCTGATCTGCTCTTATGTTGCATCTCATCTCTTTTTCTTTTCTAGCCTCGTCTCATCTGGATTGCTTGTCTAATCTCTTTGTTCATTTAATCTTGTCCAGTCTAGTCTCTTCTGGCCTTGTCTCTTATCGTCTCCTCTTCTCTCATTTTGTTTCGTCTCATCTCCGTTCCAGCCTGTCCTACTCATGGAGTCGTCTTCACAGATGGTGTAATCATTTGGCAGGGGGCAGTGACTCCGACAATTATCTAAAATGTGCGAGTGTGTGCGTATGTGTGTGACTGGTGCTGGCACAGACACAGTTACACATCATTGTGTCTCAGCCAAGTCCATCAAGAGGACTCAATTAATGTAGAGGAACTTCTGCCAAACAAAGAAGATCAACATGGAACAACAACAGTGTGAGCAACACACACACACAAATGGATACATTTGCACCTCTAATAATGGCAACAACAACACAATGGGTGAAATATATCAAACATCTGTCATATTTCTTTGCCTTTGTCGCTTCACTTCATCTTACATATAAAGACACATGCACCGCTAAGTCTCATAAGTGGTAACAGCCACAGCTGTGGCGTGTTTGATGGCCTCAGCGCCACACACAATCTCTCATTAGCGCTTTTCTGCTGATATGTGTTTGTTTTTGTTTGTGCTTGGGTATGCCTTCATGCATATGTGTGTGTGTTATTGTGAGTATCAAAGCATATGCACCTTTTACCTCTGAAAGAACCAGATGTGTCATGAAATCAAGCAAGGCCTCAATCTGAAGAATGACTGACAGCCATAAATACAGCATCTTAATGTCAGGCTTAAAGGGATAGTTCACCCAAAAATGAAAATTCTGTCATTAATTACTCACTCTCATGTCATTTCAAACACGTAAGATCTTCGCTCATCTTTGGAACACAAATGACACTATTTTCAATGAAATCCGAGAGAATAAAGACTAGCATGGAAGAGAAGAAATTGTTGAATAAAGTTATTTTTGTTTTCTTTGTGCACAAAAAGTATTCTCGTAGCTTCATAACATTGGATACAAGGACTATTTTGACAATGTCCTTACTACCTTTCTGGGCCTTGAACGTGATAGTTGCGTTGCTCTCGGATTTTATCAAAAATATCTTAATTTGTGTTCCTGAATAAGAACAAAGGTCTTCTGGGTTTGGAACGTGAGTAATTAATGATAGAAATTTCATTTTTGCTGAACCATCCCTTTAAGACGGTTTATCTTTTTAGATATGTGAGCAAGAACAATGTTTAAGTAGGAAAGAGCCAACAAAACAACTATATATAACAAGTTTCGATTTTACTTTTGTGCTAACTATATTTTTGGACATACACTACCGGTCAAATGTTTTTGGACAATACGATTTTAAATGTTTTTTAAAGAAGTCTATTCTGCTCACCAAGCCTGCATTTAATTGATCCAGCAAAACAGCAAAATCAGTACAATTTTGAAATATTTTTACTATTTAAAATAACTGTTTTCTATTTGAATATATTTTAAAATGTAATTTATTTGTGTGATCAAAGCTAAATTTTCAGCATCATTACTCTAGACCAGGGGAGCCCAACCCTGGTCCTGGAGATCGACTTTCCTTCAGATTTCAGCTCCAACCCTGACCCAACACACCTGAACCAGCTAATTAGGATCTCAAGCGGCACTTGATAATTACAGACAGGTGTGTTTGATTAGGGTTGGAACTAAACTCTGCAGGTAAGTTGATCTCCAGGAACAGGGTTGGGCTCCCCTGCTGTAGACTTCACTGTCACATGATCCTTCAGAAATCATTCTAATTTGCCGATTTGCTGTTCAAGAAACATTTATTATTATCAATATTTAAAACAGTACATTTTGTTCAGGATTCTCTGATGAATAGATAGATCTTAGCTTTTGTAACATTATACACTATACCATTCAAAAGCTTCAGTAAGATTCAATATGATTTTTAAAGAAATGATAAAAATACTTTTATTTAGCAAAGATGCTTTAAATTGATCAAAAGTGAGGATGTTATAATGTTACAAAAGATTTCTATTTCAGATAAATGCTGTTTTTCTAAACTTTCTATTCAACAAAGACACCTCAGAAAATTCCACTCAGCTGTTTTCAACATAATAATAATACATTTTTTGAGCAGAAAATCAGAATATTAGAATGATTTCTGAAGGATCATGTGTCTGGAGTACTGATGCTACAAATACAGCTTTGAAATCACAGGAATAAATTACATTTTAAAATATATTCAAATAGAAAGCAGTTATTTTAAATAGTGAAATATTTCAAAATTTTACTTTTTGCTGTGGTGAGCAGAAGAGACTTAAAAAATCTAAAAACATAAAAAATCTTACTGTTCAAAAACACTTGACTGGTAGTGCAAAAATGGTTGAAGACCAAGGGATGACCCCGTTTAGATAAACATAAGCTTACCTCTGCCATGTTGCTCAGTCCTGTATCTGGTTCGGAAGCTCTGACTTGCAAGTGATGGAGATGTTGTCCACTCTCAAAGTCCACAGTACGAGTCAGGCTGAGCGCACCACTCTCTTGGTTTATGCTGAACAGGTTGCTTGGGTTCACCAGCAGCATATAGGACAGAGTCTTCCTCTGGAACGAGATAGCCTGGACCACTGCCACCCTACAGAAACATAAAAGAAATAGAATCAGTGCACATGCCAGCTTTTCATTTATACACTATGTATCCTATAAGAGGATGGAAACTACAACGTCATGGTATTCTCGTGAACAAGCAGCAGAAACTGACACGAAAGAGAAGAACTTGTTGAATAAAGTCGTTACTTTAGTTTTCTTTGCGCAGAAAAAGTATTCTCATAGCTCATAAAATTAAGATCGAACCTATCTTTCTGGGTCTTGAACATAGTAGTTGCAGGATCAGAAAGCTCTTAGATTTCATAAAAAAATATCTTAATTTGGGTTCCAAAAATGAACTAAGATCTTACGGTTTTGGAACGACATGAGTGTAATTAATGACAGAATTTTCATTTTAAAAAGTGTACTTTTTAGCTTAGCAACATGCTAACATTAAACTACTGTATTTAATTTAAGTCTCATATGCTTCATATGAGAAGTACTGCAGATGTTGCACTGATGTAAGCGTTTCAAATTAGCCATTAATGAGTTTTCACTTCAGTTCAAATGCTCCCTGAAGCGCATTCACACTTGACCCTGCTCAACATAAATTTTTATCAGCAAGAAAACTTATTTCAAAAGCAACGGCCAGTTTTGCTAGTATGCCACCAAAAAAAGTGGCCCAAATACAATGATCTGGCAACCTCCTGCCATACAAACACTGTCAGTTTACACCAAGCTTTAGAATGGAGCTGCTTTTGTAGGCAGCAGACAGCAAGGCAACTCACAAGATTTTAGAAAAGGGCTAATGTCTCCACAGTTACGAACGGGAAATAATGCATGTCTGAGATATCTCAGTTGTTCTTTGTGGCTCGCGTCTCATGTCATCACCCCCTTCCACACTCTTTAACTTTAATATGTCTCTCTTTTTCTCTCTTTTTAACATGTCTCTCTTTCCATGATTAGCTGTCCTCTCCTCCTTCACACAGATTATTATGCTCAGTTCTGTGCCAGTGCCCGAAGGGGGAAGTTCAGACACTGCTCTTCATGTTTATCCAGAAGTTTCTTTTAATAAATATTTGAATTTGAACACGCTTTCAAATTCAGAGCCTGGGGACAAAATGATACATCTGTGTTCCCCCCTCTGCCACAACCCCCTCTATTCACTCCGTCCCCCCTCTCTCAACCTCCGCTATCCCTCCGGGCGAATTGTTTCATGCAACAGATGACACATAAAGCTTTGGAGTTGGCCACGTTCACACAATCCTTCTTTTACCCTCTAATGAGCAGCAAATTCGAAATCTTTTTACATGTAGACGAACACAAACGCGCCTACTAACACACACAGCTTCCTGTACTCACGCTTGGCCCACTCCGGTGCTCTCTGGGATGTAGATCGTGTAGGTGGTGTTGGTAAACTGAGGGGGCCGAAAGCCGGCCAGAACGAAAACAGAGGCATGCGGACCCCTCCTGCCCCGCGAGTCCACGGCCTGAACGGTCAGTGTGTATTCCTTACTGGGAGTCAGAGGTCGCCCTGTGGTCTTTACTTCTCCTGTTGTTCGGTCCACTTCAAATGAATCTTCTCCACCTGTCACAAAATACACACCCATTTAATGGATAAAATAAAATAAAATAAAATAAAATAAAATAAAATAAAATAAAATAAAATAAAATTCTAAGGGCAATATTTATAAAATATATTTTGATATAAAGATTTAGGTTTCTATTTTTTTAAATTATAAAACTAAATAAAAAATTTAATTAAATTAAAATTCTAAGTCCTATATTTATAACATATATTTCAATATTAAGATCTATAATAAGATTCTATAATTTATTAGAATAAAATAAAATAAAATACAATTCTAGGTGCAATATTTATGAAATACTTTTTAATATTAAGATTTGGGTTTATATAATATTATTTTGTAATCTACATTTGAATAATTTATTATTTTTAAAATGACAAAATAAAATAATACAATTTTTTTTAAATAAAATAAAATAAAATCCAAGGGAAAAATTTATAAAATGTGGTTTAATATTAATATCTAGGTTTCTATAATTTATTAGCCTAAAATAAAAATAAATATTTATAAAATTATATTTTAATTTTAGGATCTAGGATTCTATAAATTATTCAAACTAAATAAAAAATAAAATAAACAAAAATAAAAGGGCAATATTTATAAATCATATTTTAATATTACAATTTAGGTTTCTATTGTTGTATTTTGTAATCTATATTTTTATGATTAATTATTTTTAAAATTACATTTATAAAGCATGTCAGGGTCAGTGTTTTTATTGTTAACTAAAGCTAAAACTATTAAAAATACTTTTGATGATGCTAAAATAAAAAAAAGAAAGAAAATGAAATAAAATTCTAGGTCCAATATTACAAAATACATTCTAAATTAAAATACACATTTCAGTCATTTTATTATGTAATTAGTTTTTCAACGCAATATATATTAGATAAAAAAATATATACATTTAAAAAACTTCTAAATGTTGCACTCACTGAAAAGTTGAAATACTGAATTTAACAATTAAAAATGTAACTAAAAAAAATTAAATACGATCAAATTCAAAATATGAGTACATATATTAATAGTAACTTGTGACTTGTGGCATGTAACCAGTTTGCAAACATCGCCTAAAACTGTTATTTGGCACTTGTTTATAATCACATATTAAAAGAGCAACTCTTGTAAAGTTCAGCTCAAAGTGCAAGAACATTACAAAGACAAAGTCACAAAAGCCTTGGAGTCTTTTTACACACATTAAGAGTGTGGGACCCTTCTGCCAGCTGTGGTTCAGTGCATCTGTGTGTGTGTGAGGAGCAATATGCTCCCCTCCATTCCTCCTTCAGGACAATTGCAAGACAAGAGCTCATTTTAACCGCTGTCCCCTTAAGCATGTCGTTATTTGGGAGCAGAGGAAGAGGAGGTGGATGAAGAACACAGCTGCTGAGGCGGAGCACGTCTCCCAGCTGCACCCGCTCCGCCTCGCCCTTTCTGCAGCTGCCGAATGCTCATCTGCTACGATCAGAGGTTCTGATCCAGAATCATGCTTGATTCTGTCCTTACAAACTCTCTTCAAATAATGAAAAAGTTACTGTTAATGGAGTGAAATGAATGATCAATTCATGTTATGTACACTTTGCAGATTTTCTGGCTAAGAATTATTAAGAATGGCCCACTTAGACAGGAAAAGAATGGGCAACCTCCAGTTACTGTTGTTTAGGGATGGGTAAATCTGACATAACTAAGGACAAAGCTAAAAAAAATCAAGTACAAAAGAGAAAACTGATGATTCAACTGACAAAAAAATGATATCAATGTTATACTTATACATTCAAATCTTTGGGGGCAAGTTTTTGAACGGTTTTAAAAAAAATCTCAAAAGCTTGCTCAAAAGGGCCGCATTTAATTGATTAAAAATACAGTAACATTGTAAAATATTATTACAATTTAATATAGCTTTTTTCAATTTTAATACATTTTAAAATATAATTTATTCCTGTGATGTCAAAACTGAATTTTCAGTTTCCAGCAGCAAAAGATCCTTCAGAAATCATTCTAATATGCTGATTTGGTGCTCAAAAACATTTCTTCTTATTATTAATAAAAACAGTTAAAACAGTTGTGCTGATTAATTTTATATTTTTGTGAATTATTTTGATTTTTTTTTCAGGATTTTTTTTTATAAATACAAAGTTTAAAAGGACAGCATTTAAAACAAATCTTTTCTAAAATTGTAAATATGTAAATAAATGATTTTAAATAATAAAATAAAATAAAATTCTAATGGCAATATTCATAAAATACATTTTAATATTAAGATTCAGGTTTATATTGTTTTATTTTGTAATCTGTATTTTTATGATTAATTATTTTTTCAAATTATAAAATAACAAAAATAAAATATAAAGTTTAAAAACAGCATTTATTTGAAAAATCTTTTCAAAAATTGTAAATTAATTTAATTGTATTTTTAATGATTTATTATTTTTAAAATGATAAATTAACAAAAATAAAATTAAATAAAATTAAATAAAATTAAATTTTAAGGGAATATTTATAAAATATATTTAAATATTAAGATATATTTTTTTATCATTTTATTTTGTAATCTGCATTTTTAAGATTTATTATTTTCTAAATTATTAAATAACAAAAATAAAACAAAGTTTAAAAATACAGCATTTATTTGAAACAAATCTTTTCTAAAATTGTAAATGAATTTAATCTGTACTTTTATGATATAAAATAATATATATATATATATATATATATATATATTAAGATCAGTTTAAGTTTAAAAGAACAGTATTTATTTGAAACAAATCTTTTCTAAAATTGTAAATGTTACTTTTGATCAATGCGATCCAATAAAATATTTATCTTGCATTTATTTGCATAATGAATTATGATTAGCGTGTTATATCTATTGTGAGGACTTTGTAAGGCGCCACATACAGCAGAAAGCCTGCAGTCCTTTAACTGTGAAAATATTTATAATATAACATGGCCTTGATTTTGTTAAGGACAATTTTTCATTAAAATAGCATTAAGCAAATTCATTAAGTGCCACTGTGCAACATAACATGGCTGGAATGCTATACTGACCAATCAGTATCCAAGACCAAAACTGTCCACTTTAAAAATCCTGTTTAATTTCTGCAGAATCAAGGTCTAAAATCTATGCTTGCCTAAAACATTACCACTTTTTGTCCTACAAGGACTAGTAATTCATTCTGTACGTGCAAATCTAGTCTAACTGACAATGAATGACATTCAACTAAAAGACAGATCAAAAACTTGGAGGAAGAGCGCTGCAGGCAACGGCACCGAAAGACAGAGTTTATAAACATCTGAGTGTAATATCACCAGAGACAGAATATTTATAGCAGAGTCTAAATCCTTATGGACCAGAGAAGTAATTTTGTAATGTCACAACATATCAGATGATGAATGACTAGCCATTATGAGAGGTTATGATGTTTCTGAAGATGTCCTGGAGGTACAATAAAACCAGTATGGCACACCTTTCCCAACACACACATATACGTGCAGATCAGAGGTGTGTGTTTAAATCACATTTAGTCTGTTTGCTTCTGACTAATTAGACTGAATTCCACAGTGAGGCTGTGTGTGAAGCATGCCTGAGATTCATTTAACCTTGGTTGGTTTCTGTGCACTAAATGAAATCACTTAAACACGAGTGAATAGCTATGGAAACAGCATGGATTAAAATAGTGACTTAGTGCTTTAAGCTATTTCTATTACGGTGTTAACCAGCTGGCTAATGAAAAAGGCACATCATTGCCATTGTTTCAAAATAAAAGCATCTCTATGGTGTCCATTATAATTTCATCGCAAACTCTCCAGAAAACTTAACAAAACTCCCTGTTAGCATATGCCTAAGTATTTGAGTTTCTGTCACCTGAACTAAACATGTTAAGAGGTTAAAATTATTAGAATAGACATCAGTCTATTCAAACTCACCATCAACTAAAATGAAGTGAGCTGTTCCCATTGAGCCATCGCCACTTCGGGCCACAAGCTTGTAGACCACAGAGCCAGCACCAGTGTCAGGGCCCACGGCTGCCAGGTAGGGGTAGGGGAACATGGCCCACTGCAGATCTGACAGATTGGGGAGGGTCAGAGTCAGCTGGCAAAGGTACCATTCATCACCTACAGAGAGAGAAACAGACAAATATATTGTGAGTTTACAAGGAAATCCATCACAAAGCAAAAGCACTTCTTTCACTTGTTTATGATGGGATATTGTAGAAGTCTGAATTATTGAATATTATTATTATAGAACATAAAATAACAATGCAAGTCTACCTACAAAAAGTTCATTCAGTTATTTATCAGGAAAAAACATCTAATTAAAACAAGATGCTCAAAAAGAATATTTCGTGTTATGCATAATAATACAGAAAATAACAATGGAAGTCCTACTAAAAGTATGGAAGCCCGTTTCTGCCACTTAATTAAAAAAAATAAAAAAGATAATTGCAACTTTTTATCTCACAATTCCAACTTTCTTTCTCAGAATTGCATGATATAAACTCACAACTGCAAAAAAAAAACCCTCAGAATTGTGCAATTTAAACTCGCAATTCTGAGAAATAAAGTGAGAATTGTAAGAAATAAACTCGCAATTCTGAATTTTTTTTTCTGAAAATTGCAAGTCTATATCTCATAATTCTGACTTTCTTTCTTAGAATTGCGAGTTTATATCTTGTAATTCTCACGTTATTTTTCAGAATTGCGAGTTTGTCTCACAATTCTTATTTTATTTTTCAGAATTCCGGGTTTGTCTCACAATTCTGACTTTTTTTCTCAAAATTGTAAGTTTATATCTCACAATTCTGACTTTTTTTCTTAGAATTGCAAGTTTATATCTCGCAATTCTGAGAAAATATCATTCTTTTTTTCTCCCTCAGAATTGGACTTTATAACTTTCAATTGCGAGTTTATATTTCACAATTCTGAGAAAAAAAGTCAGAATTGCGAGTTCATATCCCGCAACTGCAAAAACAAAAAAACAAAAAAACGTAAAACATACAAACTTCTGAGAAGAAAAAGTCAGAATTGTGAGTTTATCTTACAATTCTGACTTTTTTCTCAAAATTGCGAGTTCATATCTCGTAATTCTGACTACACACAATTGCAAATTATTAAGATATAAACTTGCAATTCTGAGAATTCCCCTCATAATTGGACTTTATAACTTGAGTTTATATCTCACAATTCTGAGAAAAAAGTCAGAATTGTGAGTTTATATCCCGAACTGTGAGAAAAAATACATACAAATTTGCATTTCTAGTAAAAATAGTCAGAAATGTGAGTTCATATCTCACAATTGTGATTTTACAACTCACAATTGCGAGTTTATATCTCACAATTCTAAGAAAAAAAATCAGATGTGCAAAAATTTATATCCCACAATTCTGACTTTATATATTCAATTCTGACTTCATAAAAAATATATATATATATATACAGTATATATATATATATTTTTTTTATTCAGTGGAGGAAACAGGCTTCTGTAAAAAGTTCATTCAGGTATTTATCAGGACAAAATATAAATCTTGAGGAAGATGCCGATATTTTAAATGCATTTTATGCATTACAATAAATTAAATAATGTAAGACTAATTAGAAAGTTCATGCAGTTATTTATGAGAAAATATAAGACTAATTTATGTTTTTTTTTTTTTTTAATTCTACTACTATTCCTATAACTACTAATTACATATGGTAATTAAGACAAAATTACTAATTATCTTAAATTAGAAATCACTTGAATATGGGAGGAAGCAGAAACTAATGTGGCTTTAAAGGGAAATGAGACTAATTAAGACCTTGTGCTGGATATTAACAGTATAGCAACATAACCCCCTCAGAACACCTTAGCAACAAATAGCAATGATAAATATAACAAAAATAAGCAAATCTACCCAACAATACGCACTAATGAGAGAAATTCAAGGCCTGTCATCTTCCCTCTCATGATACTCTTCTTGTTTTAACTTTTTTATGGTCTTCTTTTTGGAGAACGCTCATAATGCTCGTCACAATCTCAGCTAAAAATCCCAAACACATCTTCCAAGGCCGCATCTATAGCCTCCGAAAGCACGTCTTCTAATCTCAATACCAGCCAAAAGAGCAGGAGGGATAAAGAAAGCCTTCAGCCAGCCTGAGTTCAGTGACGCCTCTCGGCTTCACACTGTCATTCAGCCCGAGGACGCTCGGCTACAAGAGAGAAATGACATTTCTGTAGAACACGTCATCTCTGACTTCCCCTGTAGGTCCTGAGGAAGTCTGCTGTCAGAGACGCGATCCGCTCTCTTAGACGGCCTCGGAAGATCAGACGGAGAAAGAAAGGACTTTACAGAACAGAAATATCTTTTTTGGGGTGTTTTTGTGTTCTCTTTTCTCTGTTGTTTGTCTGTTTGTTTGTTTCCAGACTTGCATCGTGTTGTTTTTGACATTTCACGCAAAAGCGAGACAAGAGTGAGAATAAGAAGAAACTTCACATCTAAGCACCTCGTCAAGAGGGAACATACTAGCGTTACCCTCACTTCCTGTGTTTCATAGCCATGCTTTGGAGTATGTCAAGCGAGACTGATCGAGGGAGATGCAAGGAAAAGACGAAAGGCACAACGAGAGCAAAAGAGATACAAGGGTCGGGGGTTTGGGTGTCTCGCTTCTATGTTTTCACATCTCTGTGTTGTGATCGTCTGCGGAGTCAGGATGTGGCGTGCAAATGGATGGACTGGAGCTCACGTTGAGCAGACAGTCAAACAGAAAAAGCCACATCAATACAAGCAGAGCAAAAACACAAACCAACAAACCCCCACAGATCACTGCACATGCTAAAGTCAACAAAAAATGACATTCTCTATGCAAATACATGTAAATCCTGTCAAAGTTGCTGTTGGTGTAATCAAATTCTGCGGCTGTCCACTTGCCGCTGTGTTTCACTGACGTTTGATGATAACACAGAGAAATTATCAGTGGTCTACATGACTGAACCTAGCAAGAAGCATGCTAAACACATGCATAAATGTGTCCAAATGAAGGGACATTGGCTTTAGCAACACGGCAAGAAACAGAATAGTAATGCCTTACTGAATAACATTTTATTACAGGATTACAATATACAGGAACTGTATATTTTAGTGAAAGGACAATACTTAATGAATTAAGTATTATAAAAATATACTGTTGGTGCAAATAAATTATGCTGATCATGCACTAGTAATTTTTATATGTAGATACAAATTTCCTGAAAATAATCCATCCATGTGAACATACAACCATAACACAAACACTTAAACGCAAGATCAAAAACAAGTCTCTAAAACATGATAAATTCATAATACAGTAGCTCGGTAGCTACAGTGTACAGTGTAATAAATTCAAACAAAAACTAGCGTATAAAATAATAATAAAATAATAATTAAAATAATAACATATATAATCATATATAATATGATCTAATTTTCAAGATTGTTTATTAATTAGATTTTATTGTTTATTAATTACATATTCATATAATAATTATTGAATTTTGTATGTCATGTAAATTTAATTTAATTTCAATTTTAATGTAAAATTATGTAATTTAAAATTTAAAATAATAATATATAAATAATCAAATTAATAATATATGTAATTTATATATATATATATAATTTTAAAGATTGTTAATTAATTAGATATTAATATAATAATAATTGAATTTTGTATGTAATGTAAATATTAATGTAAGTTTTTAATGTAAAATTATTTATTCTAAAATGTCAAATAATAATAATATATAAATAATTATATAAATTATATGAATTATATATTACTTTGCCGTTCAAAACTTCAGTATAATTTTTAAAGAAGTTTTCTGCCCATCAAGACTGTGTTTATTTGATTAAAAATACAGAAAAAACTGTAAGACTGTGAAATATTATTGCAGTTTAAACTAGTGGTTTCTATTTTAATATACTTTAAAACAGAATTTATTCCTGTGATGCAAAGCTGAATTTTCAGCATCATTACTTCAGTCCTCAGTGTCACATGAAACACAAACAGTTGTGCTGCTTAATATTTTTTTGGATTTTTGAAGAATAAAACATTCAAAAGAACAACATTAATTTAGAATAGAAGCTTACTGTAACAGTATACAGTACCATTTAAATTTTGAGGTCAGTCATTTTTTTCTTTGAAAAAAATTTGTACTTTTATTCCGCAAGGATGTGTTAAATTGATAAAAAAGTGAAGATTTCTATTTTAAATAAATGCTGTTCTTTTAAACTTTTTATTCACTAAAAGTACTGAATCATGTCAATGGACACTGTCTCAAAATGGGGGATGGTGTTGAGGGTTTTTGGCCAAATTATGCTTGGCAGACGAGGCAAACGTAGGTGACTTCCTGCAGTGCGAGAGGGCAAACAGACACTGTAACTCTGTCCGGTACTGTTTGTGTACTTTATAAGCTCCACATTTTCATGTGTCTCCAAAGATCTGCGTTCTCCACGTGGACACACAGACCTTATAAGTGACCCTTCCTACCTCACACAGAGCTCTGTGTGCAGCCCACCACTGGAGTGGCCTAAAGACCCAACAGATGTGGATCAATCCCCAACATCCAACACCCACACCTGAGAGGCTAATGGGCCACAGGCTCAGTCAACAAACCTCCAGCAGGGAGAGGGCAGTTCAAGGGACACCCGAGGAACCCTGGCGAGGCTTCCAACAAAGGGATCTCTACCCAACTCCTCCAAAACAGCTGTCGCAGTATCACCACATCCTGAAGATAGATAAACACCCCTTGGATGGGGAAAATGAGGAAGGAAAGTGAAGGGTAACAAAATGCCTTTTAGCTATGATAGAAATAACAGGCTGTGTGCTAATGAAAGAGTGAGATTTTGCTACCCGTTTCCTGACTGGGCATCTTGGTCTTTGTTTCAAAAGAACAATATGGAATCCCAACTGGGATCTCGTTCTCACCCTTTGCATAAAACACAATGAAACAACTGCTTGATCTTTTCGGCATCGCAGTTTGCTAGCTCAGATAACGTGAGAAAAAATCTGAGGAGAAAGCGCAAAGGCCTTAGTGCGTTTGTTTACGCCTCGCTAATCCAAGCTAAGCCCGGATGGCGGTGAAGCAAAGCGTTGGATATAATATGCTCCGTGTATAAATAGCTGGTGAATTTCATCTAAGTCCACCCAAAGCTCTGTACTAATTTGAATATCAATACAGAAGATGTCACGGGTTGTTACGTTAAAAAAAACAAGACGAAGAGCGGATAAAAAAAGAGGGACGGAAACGGTGCGTGCTGTTTGTGTTGTGTTTTCGGCCTAATTTGGTGTACGGTAATTTGGCGAGAGGATGTAAGAGAAGCCAATGCAGACTGAGGAAAATTAGATTCCATTCAAAGAGACTTAAATGGTCGTCAGCCGCATCGAACATGTGCAGCTTTTCTTTTGTTACCATGTTTGTCTGCATCTAAAAGAGCAAGTCAAAGGCACTGGAGGATGGGAAGAATACGCGGCACTGCCTTTGAGCGGATATGAAGCGATGAATCAATGCTGATTCACCATAAGCGCAAGACACAAATGACAGAGGAAAAACTGCATTGCTTTGAGTTTGCTTTTTCATAATTTAACAGATTAAAGCTATGCTTCACTCATAGATGGTTTTAGTCTGAAATTTTGGACAATAAAGTGCAGATAATTTGGCTTGGAAGAATTTGGAAGAAGCAAAAGCAAAAAGCTTCATTTGCTCTCAAATTAAAGGAATGGTTCATCCAAAATAACAAATCTGCCATTGTTTACTCACTCTCGTGTCGTTCCAACCCTGTATGACTTTCTTCTTCAGAACAAATATGAATAAAATCATTAATAATTTGAAAATCAATGAAGTCTGTTCGTGTCAAGCTAAAGAAAACATGAAAATAAAAACATAAAACCCATGTTAATATTACACAAATATTATTTAATCATCTTTGTTAATATTAGGTAATAAAAATACAGTCGCTCAATGTTTGGTCATGTTAGTTGCATGTTGCATCACAGTGCATTAACTAATAATAACAAACACAACTTGTGATTTTAATAATGCATTAGTAAATGCTGAAATGTGACCCTGGACCACAAAACCAGTCTTAAGTAGCATGGGTATATTTGTAGCAACAAGCTGTTAAGCGATTAATTGCAATTAATCGCATCCAAAATAAAAGTTTTTGCCTACATAATATATGTGTAAGTACTGTGTGTATTTATTATGTATATATAAATAGACACATGCATGTACATATTTAAGAAAAAATTTTATGTTTACATATTTAAAAATATATATATATATAATATCAGTTATATTAATATAAATATGTACATGTAAATACTTTGTAAATATACACTGTACGTGTGTGCATTTATATAATAAACATACACTGTATACATACATAATGTAAACAAAAACTTATTTTCACGGTTAATCATTTGACAACACTACCAAAATACATTGTAAGGGTCAAAATTATTGATTTCCTTTATGCATAAATTCTTTAGGATATTAAGTGAAGATCATGTTCCATGAAGATTTTTTGCAAATTTCCTACTGTAAATAAAGCAAAACTTAATTTTGATTAGTAATATGCATTGCTAAGAACTTCGTTTGGACAAGTTTATAGGTGATTTTGTCAATATTTCGATTTTTTTGCACCCTTATTCCAGATTTTAGTTGTACCTCGGCCAAATATTTTCCTAACAAATCATACATCAATGGAAAGCTTATTTATTCAGCTTTAAGATTTTCAAAAAATTGACCCATATGACTGGTTTTGTGATCCAGGGTCAAAAAATTAACAGTAACTAAAATTAACAAATACTGTAGAAATATTTTTCATTCTTAGTTCACGTTAACTAATGTTAACCAATGAACCTTACTGTGAAGTTTTACCCAGTAATTTACTGAATATTCATTCAAATTGGAAAATGGAAATAACAGTGATGTCTGAATTAAATGATTAAATCATCACTGTCATGAAATTGTGCTACATCGCTGCAGAAACACCGACCCAGTGTTTACAAAGTGAACATGCAAAGAAGATGCATCTTTACAAAAAAAGGTAAAACAGCGATGTGGGAATATTTTGAAGTTGGAGAAGAAAATGAGATGGGAGTTGTCGACATACCCTAACTCGCTTGAACCATAAAACACAGAACACATGCAGAGCTAGACAAGACGAGCATTTGAGGTTAAAAAGTATATCAATTAATTTTTTTTAGAAAATAACCGATCGTTTTGCTACCTCGGCCAGTATCGTTTAGAGCCCTTTGAAGCTGCATTTAAACTGCATTTTGGAAGTTTAAACTCCCGGGCATCATAGAAGCCCACTATATGGAGAGAACTCCTCAAATGTTTTCTTTACGACTGAAGAAAGAAAGACATGAACATCTTGGATGACAAGGGGCTGAATAAATTATCTGCACATCTTCGTCAGCGCCAATAGCTTCGGGGGTAGTGCGCCGACATATAGCGTCATTGCGCTGCCTGTGTCCAGAGCTCGAATCCCAGCTTGTGGACCTTTCCCGATCCCACCTCCCTCTCTCTCTCCAACTTTGCTTCCTTTCCAACTACTCTGTCCTACCTAAATAAAGACATAACAACACCAAAAAAAACTTATAATAATTATCTGTACATTTTTGATCTGGAAGTGAACTTCTCCTTTAAAAATACTTCATCATTTTGAAATTTGTGCCATTGTTGGTCTGTTAGAGAAGGACTACATCAGCACCAAACCAAAGACTCTGAGAAGCCAGAAACCATGCGTCTCTCCTCACTCTGAACCCTTCCTGATAGCGTGTCCCTGAAGTGCCTCTTGCAGCCAGATACCTCCCTACAGGACCACCTGAACAGATGATCTGGAATTATACACACACACACAGCACAGGGAAAGACTCGCAGGTGTCTTGGTGAATGACAGCATAGGCCAAGTTGTCATAGTGACTGGGACGGTGCAGGTGTCCCCCTGAGTCAAGTCTCCGCTTTGCAGGGTTAAGTCTTTGTGACATGCAAACAGCACGCCGGTGAGCTCGCGTAATTGCCTTGTCCTTGCTGGGCTGGCAGAAGCAGTTTTTGCGTTGCGGTCTAAAAAGAGAGCTCTTTTCATGCTCAATTAAACACTCAACGATGTATATCTCATTGTTGTTCTGATGACATGCTTTTCCAGGGATGTAATTAAGTTTTCAAATCAGGGCCTTTGTCTTTCTCTCTCTCTCTGTCAACCTCACTCATGAACTGCACATTGAAATTCCTCCGGGTGAAATGTCTCAAAGAGTGAGGGGTATGCAAAAAGAAACTGTTTTTAATTTTATCAGTCGAGGCTATCTACATGAAACATCAGCAGACACACATTAACCACACCGAGCTGCTCCACCTCATCCAGAAACATTCCAAAACCGATTGTTTTGGTGCAGATCAATGCGCGATCGCCATCTTCACATATGCACTGAACGAATAAGAAAAGCACATCAGGTTCTGAAACAAATGTTCCAAACGAGCCAGGAGTGAAAACGACGTCTCACACTGAGCAGGGTGAAAGGACTCCAGCTTGAGGACCCAAACACACACACAAAGGGAGAGAGAGCATGACCGTTAGTGTAGGTGTGTAAGTGTGCATACTAATCTGTAGGCAGTGACAGAGGGCAGTGTGTGACACAGACAGGGCCTCATTATTGAAGTACTGTGTGTGTTTGTAGACTGTGGGGGTTGTTCTGACCCAGCCAGAGCAAGAAAGCACAGTGCATCCTAATTAATGATCTTGCATTGTGGCCCACTTCTAGTCAAACACACACGCACACGTGCACACACACACACACACACATATATATACTGCACAAATATCTTGCATTAAAAAGACACTGAAAGAAGAAAAACATGAGATCAACAATTAGTTATTGTTTTTCTGATTAATAGCAATTAAAAGCAAGACTGAACTCTCGGGGACACATATGAGTCATTCTTCTCACTTTTCTCAGCAATAATCACTTTTATATCAGGAGACATTTCTAATTCATTTAATACAAAAATCCAACAGTGGAATTACTGGAATTTGCTTACTGGAGTTTTTGTGCTGTCCGATTTGGTAAATGTAAGGTTTTGCTCTTCAGATTAGCTCTAAAATACATGTTTCTGTATATATTTCTTATGCATATTTGTCCAAAATAATCATTAAATTATGAGAAAGCATTTTTTTTTTTAAATATTTTGCTCATGCATCTACATTAAATCATTCATTTTGTGTATGTCCGAGAAATCAGTGTCAACTGTGTTACTTCCTACAAAACCCCCTATAAAACAGCAATGGTTTGTTCCAAAGTCATAAGTCCAACATCCCCTGAAGTAATTTCCTTTTTTGGAGGGAAATTTGAAGACACTGTGGTAGGTCATAACATAGGTCATTGTGTTATCAACATGTTCTGGTGAATTTGCGTCACATTTTATATTCATGAATATGTAGAGAGAGAATATAAAAACATTAAGTTAATCAAGGTCATGTACTAACTAGTAGTCCATGGTCAGCAGTTTGCACAAGGCCTTAAAATGGCCAAAATCTGTTACTTGTGAACTGTGTTACTCTTGTCAACTGAGTTACTTTATCAGCTGTGTTTTTTTTTATGTCAAAAGCCTTTTAAATGTGAACTAAACCATTAGAAAAAAGATGGGGATATCTCTGGAGATAAAAGTCTTGGGTAAGGATGGTGAATAGCACTAAATTTAGCATACTGTGGATTTATGTTAAAGAAAAGTTCCATCCTTCATGATAGCATCCCACAGAATGCCCATTATAAAGCCCCAAATTCATATTTTTAAATCAGTTAGACAGATAACCTCATCACTTTGCACAAGGCCCTAAAATAGCCAAAATGTGTTACCTGTCAATCGTGTTACCCATTAACTGTAACACAGTTGACATGGATTAACACGGTTGACAATGCTGGCAATTTAGTGTCAATTTATGCTCACACTGAGTGTTGCTGATAAAAAAAATATTCACAAACTATTGTCATTAGACAGAAATTACATAGGGAGCATGATTTTCATTATAATGGACAAACTTAACTGATCTAATCAAGGCCACACTTTCTATGATCTCAGTATTCATAATATTATATACACATTATATTCACATTTGTCAAGGGTTATAAAGCATTCAGAATTCCTCATGATTGACTTAAAGTTTTTATCTTAAAGAAAGTTTTCTCTTTTCCTTCTAATGTGTCCTGTCAACTGTGTTACTCTTGTCAGCTGTGTTATGTGTGGTTTTTATGTCAAAAATCTTTTAAATGTGAACTAATCAATCAGAAAAAAAGATGGGGACGTCTCTGGAGATGAAATTCTTGGGTAAGGATTGTGAATAACACTAAATTTGGCATACTGTGGATTTATGTTAATAAAAAAAGGTCATGATAGCATCCCACAAAACGCCCATTATGAAGCCCCAAATTTGTATTTTTAAATCAGTTAGACAGATAACCCCAAAAATTCTGGTCAACAGACTCAAAGATCTTCAAACAAATGTGTTATCAAACATGTGGTACTTCATTCATGTTTCATTAACATATTTAAAAAGCCATTAGAGTTTACGATTGCCAAATAATTAATTTAACACATTAAGGGGATATATTTTATTCAACCACCTAGTTTATTTATCAAAAAAAGAATACTGATTTCCTGACTTTTTGGCTGACATAAAATGTCCCCCTAAATATAGAATGACTCATATATCTGGTCAGTTATATCAGGCGATCTGATTTAAAAAGTCAAAAGCATCTAGTTATACTAGTAATAACAAAGCCACATCTCTCCGAAACATGTTTTAACAAGAAGAAATCTACCACAAAGCCAGGTTTAACGTGATGCTTCTCTCCTCCGCTCTCATTTAGACACAGTTGTTGAAAAAGAAACACAATTCACACAGACGCTTCCACGCATCATACACATTCACAAAGTTTCCTGCAGGTTAATTAAGCCCATTTTTCACCGCTGATGAGAGCACGCAGAGAGAGAGATGAGGGGAGGAACTAAACACATATAATTATGTTTCCTCTGTTCTGTTGATTTCAAACCGACATCTGTGTGGGATGTTCTTACACACACACACACACATGCACTGTCCTTGTCTCTCACTGACAAATGCAACTGCTCTATTCTCTTCTATGTTATATCAAAGCTCAGGCATGTTGTATATTTCATACACTGTCATCTAAAATACAAGCAATACTGCACCAGGGGGAAAAAGGAAAACAGACTTTCAAAAAAAGGAGAGAGAGAGCAGTGGAGCTGTTACACAGAGGAGAGAAACCACTCAGATAAATGCAACAACACGACTAAGAGATAGATCCTCCATCTTAGTGATGTGTTTTCTCTCTCACTCTCGCTCCCCTTTTTTCCTCTTGCTGTTTATTTCCTTTTCATTTCAGCGGCTGAGATCTGATTGAAAGCCCCGAGGCTGTTTGTGGACACACGTCCTCACTCCACAGTGAAATACAGCAGGAGCCGCCGCACAGGACAGCACAGCGCTGACCTAAACCACAAAAACATACACAAACACACATGCGCCACTCTAAACCGGTCCCCAACTGTTTTTCCTTTCTGTGTAAACTGAAATCAGACCCACACAACCATCTTCTTGAATTTTCTCTCCATCAACATTCTCCAGTTGGTTCAATGGCTCATTGGAGATTAAACAAACTTGGTGTAATGTTGAAATCAGCATATTGGTCTCTAGGTACTTTAAAGAATCTGTATGTTTCGGGCTTGTAACTGAAAGGTTGTGGGTTCAAGTCCCAGGTCCAGCATTGAGGGTGGGGGGAGTGAATAACCAGTGCTTTCTCCACCCTCAATGCCATGACTGAGGTGAGTCCCTTGAGCAAGGCACTGAATCCCCTGCTCCCTGGGCGCAGCAGCGATAGCAGTATGGCTGCCCACTGCTCCAGGTGTGTGTGTGCACTTGGATGGACACAAATTCTGAGTATGGGTCATAATACTTGGCCACATGTCACGTCCTTTCCTTCCTTTCCTAAAAATGTTCCCCATTGAACTTATTTTTAGGTGCTCTTTTAGATCAGGGGTGTCAAACTCCAGTCCTGGAGGGCCGTAGCCTTGCAGAATTTAGATGCAACCCTAATTAAACACACCTGATCCAACTAATCAAGTCCTTCAGGCTTAATTGAAAACTGCATAGTATGTGTGTTGGAGCAAGGTTGGA
>JAHKKF010512888.1:0-18374 GCA_019740295.1 Labeo calbasu | reverse complement strand
AAAAAAAAAAAAAAAAAAAAAGATTCACGAAACCACTCCGAAGTCCCAATCTAAATCTAAGGTTCCGATCTTAAGCAAAAGATTCGAACTCGCTCTGAAAGTTTTGACTTTCAAGGACTTTAAGCACTACTTTTTTGATTCTCAAGGACTTCAATCAAAGATCTCACTCATGGTTTGATTTTCTACTGTTTAAGAAAAAAATATGAAAAAAGATTCATGAAAATGCTCTAAAGTCCCGATCTGAATCAAATGATTCGCGATTTGCACTCCTAGGTTCCGATCTAAAGCAAAAGATTCCTGAACTCGCTCCGAACATTCTGATTTTCAAGGACGTTAAGCACAACTTTTGTGATTTTATAAGTACTTCAATCTAAGATCTCACTTATGGTTTGATGTTTTCTATTGTTTAAAGAGAAAAAAAAAAAAAAAAAAAATCTGAAAAATGTTTACAAAACACTGTCAGTACTACTACTGGTTGAGCTCCACAGTTTTATGAGATTAACTTAAAACTGGCCAAAAACTGGGGTTTTTTTTGGTAATTCTGTGAATTTTGCGTAAAAAGATGTGCGCTTACTACAAAACATTAAACACTTATTTCAGAGATTTGCTTTCAATAATTCAAGCACCTCTTTGGGAATATTGCTATTTTCAAGGTTTTCCAGGCCTTAGATTTCAAATAAAGTCAAATTCAAGTACTTCAACCACTTTAAGCACCTGTATGAACCCTGTAGAACAATGGAACAATAACAATAGACAGAAGTGATCAAATGAAAGTTCAATCCTACTCTATATTAGGTGGCCTTAACTACTATATACTTATTTTTGATGCAAGTACAATGCACTTAGTGTTCATACTGAATTGCAAAACACTTTTGCTGCTATTGAGGTGGGATCCAGGTAAGATTAGGGACAGGTTTGGTGGTATGGGTAGGTTTAAGGGTGGGTTACGGTGTAAGGGATGGGCCAACAGTGTAACTATAAATGTAATGACAGAAATTAGATGTAATTACATGCAGGTTTTGTTTAAATACAAGTACAATGTAAAAACGTGCATGCACAAAATAAGTGCACTCTATCAAATTATTAATTTAAATGTTAAGTACTTAAAGCCAGTAATTAAGGCCAGATAATATAAAAGGGACCAAAAGTTTAACAGACAGAAAAAGCAAACAAATGAAAGATATATGATTAATGATAGACCAAATGATAGATAAAAGTAATGATAGAACAAATGACACACAGAATGATAGAACAAACTATAGATAAAAGGGCAGAACAAACAAACAAACTAGATCAATAGCCAGATGAATTGACAAAGCGAAAGATAACTTAAATACACTGTTAGACAATAGAACAAACATCATAACAGACAAGAAAGAGACAGATAATGTGAGTGACTGACCTGAACAAACAGTGGAATAGTGTTGAGTCCTCTGATGACGATTCTGTTGTGAATGTCTCTGGCTAGAATGTGCAGAGCTCCAGTGCAGCCCTCCACGATCTCCTCCATACGCACACCCTCCTAAAACACATATAAAAACGTCATTCACCTATCCATTCTGCAAGAAAACTGTACACTTTAATTTGTGTGCTTATATGTAAATGTTCTACAGCATGACCTGGGTAGAAAGACCTAAGAATAATGAAACTTCACAATTTAGCAACGTGACCATGACTCACCACAAACTGCTGCTGTGTTCCACCCATGGAGGTGCGTCTCTGAGTGTCCTGATGGGCCCTGACCAGAAGCTGCACCAGGCGGGGAATGGCACCCTGTTCTCTAAGCGGGGCGTGGTTGGCGGGGCACAGTGCCAGGTTACGAATCAGCCCGACTGTGGCCTGGGAAAGGACAAAGGCATTTAAGAAGTGGTAAAATAAACCTTTATGAAAAAAAAAAAAATTCTCTTTGTCATGCACAGTGAAAGCCACTAAGACAGGAATCATGTTATATGATGATTCCATACCTTAATAAGAGGCCAATGTGAGGGAGGGTGGAGCAATTTGACCACAACAGGCAGCCCATAGTGCAGCCGCACTGCATTCTGTGCCATCTCTGCATCCTGATGTCTGGATGTGAGGTGACGGAGAGCGCAGATAGCAGGTTCTGTGATGTCCTCTCTGTCTCCAGCGCGAAGAACAGTGCGCACGAGGGCCTCGATGCCGCCCACTTGACACACCATCATCTTGTTCTTGTAATTGTTGCATGTGAGGTTGGAGAGTATTCCAGCAGCACACGTCACCACATTGATGTCGTCTGAACCGAGCAACTGCACCAGGGTGCCCAAGAGCCCCTCCATACCCTCCTGTAGAACAGAAAGATCCGGAGTTGAGATGCGCTACTTTATTCAACCCAGAAGATGCATCCAACAAACTCCGACAAACTCGATCCAGGTTTTTTTTTAGTCCTGCACACGACCAGCCACAGCCATTCGTAACATTTTACTACACGTTACATGAGGTTGTAAGCCTACCATGAGTGGGTAAATGGTTAAATACACAAAATCATTCCGGAAATGTTTTGAAAATTCAAGAATTCTGATGCCACAACAACAGCTGGGTGAAATGTACACATAGCGCAGGCATTACAACCAAATGTAGCATCCGTTCATGCGCCATCGACACGTTTTTTCCACAATTTGATGTCCTAACTGTGTGGGGTCACAGCTGGCTACAGCCCCTAACCCCCGTCACAGACAAAGGCAGGAATGACCGTTACCTGCACATCTACTTCTGCTAAAGACGTCTTCTCCATGGAAACAATGGGGAGACAGAAAGAGAGGGCTCATGTAGGAAGAACAGAAGACAGCGTAAAAGAGCTGAGGGAAAGACACTGACGGATCGGTACCTGTTTGGTGGCAGCGTCTGAGAGATTCCTCAATGTCCACAAGCAGTTCTGTACCAGTCGCTGACTGGGGTCTGTGAGGTGAAGGCCAAGTGCTTGCATGCCACCTTAAAACAAGACAAAGCTTTTATGGTCAAACCATCCTAAATCATCAGCTCACATTTTTTTTGCATTGAAGATCAATGGACTCACCAGCCTCAACGATGGCAGGTTTGTTACTGGAGCAAACTGACAGCACTTTAAGCACTCGACTGGTGGTCCACAACAGCTTCTCATATGTGTAAGTCCTCATGATGTTGACCAGAGCCTGTGGGCCTCCGCTGGCCAGAATGATAAGCTGAAAAACAAATTATTACCCAGGTTACCAATATACCATCAATGCTACACTTCTCACGCTTATTGATTCTGATTCTTAACTATTCCTAGTTTTGATTCCAATAACATAAGTCAATAAAAAAAATAATAATAATGCCAAACATTTTTATTCTGTGTTTTAACAAAGCTTTTTAATCGCAGCTGAATAATATGAGCAAAAATGTAACATGAGCAGCCCACAGAACACTTAAGACCTAAGAAAGAGGATCTTTTGCCTATGGTTTTAACAAAAAATAAATAAATAAATAAATAAAAATACCACAGCAAAAACTAGACTAATATAAATTTCAAACATTAAACTGTATAAGACAAGTAAACAGTCAGTAATAAAATAGGAACAAGCTATAAATTAGCAATAGCATAAATACAACTGAACTAATTGCAGGTACAGAAATGGTTTAAAAAAACACTACATGATTTTCTTTTCATAAAAATACAGATTAATCCCTATTAAAGTAACGAAAGATATTCATTCAAGATCAGTGAATAATTTTTTGTTCTTGGATTAACATTAATGACAGGCATTAATAGGCTGATGTCTCTTTAACAACGAATGCACAAGATATCCAACCCTAATTACTAATAAATATAATTATAAATGTTAGTTACTGTTATTAAAGCCAAACTGAATTGGTCAAATTGTGCAGTTGTGCAAACAAGCAGAGCAAACCTAGAGCTCTTAAAAATATATATTTTAAATTTGTATCTAAATAAAAACAGCCCTATAATAGTCAGACATCCACTGCCCAAGAAAAACATCAAGGTGCAAATCAAAAACACTTCAGTTCTAAATATAGCATGTATGCGGATGCACTGATATATATGAGTGACAATTTTTGAAAAAAATTTTGAAATTCGTAAACAAGTGTGAATTTGGCCAAGAACCCTGCTGTGATGTGTCCCTATTTTTGAGACATTTTTGCTTCTTACTTTGCTTTCCTGATTCCCGTATGCCAGAATCTGAAGGCAGTCTGTCGTGATGGCGAGGAATTTGACGTTTGTTTTGTTTAACAAGGCCACCATTTTCTGCAGGCCTCCGGCCAGGCGTACAGCCATCTTGGCTCCTTCCTGGTGCAGTAGCAGGTTGTGTAGAGTCGTAATGGCATAAAACAGTACGGAGTCCACTGGGGAACTGAAGAGAGCACAGCAATGTTAATTAGAGCCAAACTACAGATAAATAATGGGATTCAAGCTTAAGCACACAGAGCAGGTCTCAGTATGACTCAGCCTGCTAGTCCTTGAATTCCAACACACTACAACTTCCCCAAACTCAGAGGATATATCCGCATGACGGTCGATATTTGTCTTTAAAAATAGAGAGTATGAAGGAGAACCAACCCAAGCATTTTGACGAGGGCAGGGATGCCTCCCGATTTGAAGATGGAGAGCAGGCCTTCTCTGTGGTGGGAAAGATTGTGCAGGGTGCCGGAGGTGCAGCGGGCCGTTTCTACATCGTTGGTGTTCTGCATGGTCCTCACAATGGCCGACACCATCTGTGGGGATCGCATGATGGCGTGACGAGAGGCCTCCTTCTTCGAAAGCTGGTGCACCATCACAGCCGCCTTATTTACCACCACCTGATGAAAAAAGAAGAAATTGAGACAATCGCACACTCTGACAGTCTCACAGCACTGGCTGTTTTTAAACCATCTTTTCAAACCTGATCTTCGTCGTTCAGTAGTTTGGTGAGTTCTGGAATGGCACGGGTGGCCAGCTCTGCATCGTCTTGGTAGTTGATGAGGTTGACCACGGCATGTTTGAGCATCTGTGAGGGCTCAGCAAGGCGCTGGACGTTGGTGGGGTGGGCAGAGTCAAACTGTGTGGAAGGTATCTGCATGCCCTCATCTAGAGTCTCTGGGAACATCGCCGCCCGGACTCTCTGGGCTCTGGTCATGGCGTACTGACCATCAATGTCTACAGAGAAACCACAGCATTATATCAAGCAGCTGTCTTATGCACAGTCAATCAAAATGACTATAATCATCTGTCATGTCTATGAATATAATAAAGTGATTGTTAATCCCACACTAAAAACGAAACAAGCTAGAACAATAAGCAATTGTCTCTTGCATAAACCAATTTGAGTGCATTTCACAGCTTAATCAATTGTGCATTTTCTATTTGAACATTCAACACTTTTTTTTTTTTTTTTTTACCTAAACACATAAAATCCTAAATTTCCCAAATTCTTTCCATGAATTTTTAAATCAGGAGAATAGAATGACTACACACCTGCTACTTGATCCTGGTTGAAGGACTGGTTAAAGCCCTGCTCCCACTCATACAGCACCTGATTGTCCACATCCTCATCCTCTGGGTTGCCCTTGCCGCTCAGGGATGGGGCGGTGGTTGTGGCCCCAGAGTGGATACCTGAGTCCAGGTACGACTGCTGTTGCCAATGGCTGACTGCAGCCTTGCGATCTGGCTCCATGGCCATGTCAAGCTCCATCAAGTCAGCTGCACATGAAACCGATAGAAAACAAAACGTTAAATTTTAACTCTTCTAAAAAAAATATTTTACTATAGAAACACGTAGAATAACTTACATTGGGTAGCCATGATTCTCTCACAGCCAAGCACAGCTTCCTAATCTGAAAAACACACATAGCAAAATGGTTAATTTCACATTCGTTGTGCCAACTTTTTCTCTCACTCTCATATAGCACTCAACTCCATCTCACACACACACACAAACATTCCAGAAAGTCCGGCATGCAGCATACACAAGCCCCAGTGTTCGGACTGAATGCTCTCTGTCTCCTAACCTGACTGCAGCTGGGATGAAAGAGTCAGGCAGGATGTGCCACACTACACACACAGCCACTCTTATTATCTGCAGGTCCCTCATGATACTCCCCGGAAAGAGCTTGGGGTGAACAATAAACAGTGCTACAGGAAATCAAAGGTCTTTGTCATAATTCAGGAACTTAGGGGATGTTTAGGGTGTAGGCGTCACACCATCTATTTTTTAAAAGTGTGTTTATCAGCCACTGAAGATGCATTAGTGAAGATTTGATTACAAAAAAAGTTATGTTTAAGTATATAAACAATATAAATGTCATGGAAACTTCATTTACCCAGCTGACATAGATGAAGTTTTATAGAGGTTGTGAGAATTTGTGACATTCCTAACTTAAAGTATCAGTTCAGAACACTCTAAAATGACTAAAATCTCTCAAAATATACATCAGCCTTTACTAGCAAAAAGCATTCATAGCTGAAAAATGTATAAGCTGTACAAATTCCTGCAGACATAGCAAGTTAAAATGGCTTTTTTTTGCCTCTATTTAAAAGAAAGTGCAATAAAAGAATTTGTTCTGATATGCATTTCCAAACAAACGTGTCATTGGGCCTCTGAAAACAGCCCTGAATTTATCAAGCCTAATGATGCATTTCTAGCAAAAAAAACATCCATAAAGAAAGCCTTGAGGAGTTTTTTTTCAGCATTTTACAAAGTCACTCCGTCACAAGCATGATAATAAAGCTTGAGCTATTAGCGTCACTCCAAACATCCAACCTCCATCTCCTCCTCCAAGCCATGAGGGTTTTTAGTAAAAGAGGTGCTAAAGGTTTATATGACCTTCAATAATGTGCTCAGCCAGAATCCCCGCCATCACAACAGCGTCAATATGCGCATGACATTCTTTGTTGATTGCCCATCAACGTCAGCAGTTAACACCTACTGAAGCGATATTGAATTCAGTGTCTCAGTCTGGGGGGCCCCGGTCTCCTTGCCTTTTGTGAGGCCTCCTCCAAAATTACCATAACACAAGCCCCAAGCCCACCTCCTTTATTCAGACGTACAACACCCCTCTCCAAGTCAGCAGGCAGAATGCAACCCCTCTCGGAGACGTCCAACATTCACATGTAGCCTTGAGACCAAAACTGGCTGCCCATGTCTCTCTATTGTGTTGGTTAGCAAAACATACTGTTCTGTTCCTCTCAGTCAAACAGCGCTTACAAAACACAAACATGTTGCAGCATGTGGAAAGGTCACTCGCTAGAACATTTCGGCAAGCTCTTGTCAACATTTTGCCATTCCTGTTCGTGAGCTGTTAGTCCATGTGGAACGGCACCACAGGAGGTTTAGCTTTATGACGCAGCATGGTTTTGGCAATTATTCAGAGAAAAATAACTTTTGCTGATCGTTGGGCTCTAGTCTCGCACGCACTTTTGTCACGATTTGGCTCTCGAAAGCAGCCTCTTCAAGTTCAGGAGCTGAATTGGGTCAAGTAAGGAAAGGCTAGACTGGAATACAGATGTGTGTGGTGTTGCACACAGTCTATTATGGATAAACCTCAATTACACAGACATAATGGGGCTTGCCTCTCTAAAGACACCAAGTCAGTATAGCCTATTTTAGAGCTATAATTATCCAACAGACTGAACACTATGGTAACAAAACAGAGATGTACCAAAATTTCTGCCAAAATTGTTTTTGGGTGGAAATTGAGTGAAACGGTCATGCTTTATTAGCGGTTTCCAATGGTGTGTTGTGTCAAGAGTCTGTTTTATGCACACAACATAGACAAGCCAGAACAGCTGTTGGTTGACAATACTGATTTCTAGATTTTAATCAATCTTCATTTTAATGAGCCAACATTAATTCTTTAAATACCAAGAATCAATATTTTAGTCGATGCTGTTTTCTGTTGATGCATGAACGAAACTTTCATAGTGAATGGCTTATTTGTAATCCATCTACCAATAAATAAAATGTAGGTTTTGTTACCATTGAAAGGAAAACGAAAAGATTTCAAATTGTCAGTTTTATCACTTTTGTTGTTTGGCAGCACACTTGAACTGATTATTGCTTTGCCTTTACTACTATTTATAGCATGAAATAAACACTGAATGAACACCAGAAGTTATTTTGAAAAGAGGAGTATAACATTCTTATTTAACCTGTTATTGATGTCTCCACTACTTAATGTGTTAATCTGTCAAAGACAGACAAAGCCAAGGTCTAATGTATTTTATTTCAGCAATAAATAAAAAAAAAAAAAAAACATATTTAATGTGCAATTTAAATGTTTGCAATTCCATTTTAATTGTTGAATACTAAATACACTTTATTAATTAACAGAATATTAAATACTCAATTTTCAGCTAAAACTTTAGTTTGCAAAAAATAAAAAATTAGTGCATCACTACAACAAAACACTTAATCTCAACAGTGAAATCAAAAAGCAGGCTGTGTTGTTTTTCCAAATGGAAATCTCACCTGGACCAACACAGGTGCCAAAACAAACCCCCGGTCTAGGAGGAGAACGGAACTGACACACCAACGCCTACAAAAATCTCTCAATCCTGCGCAGCTCTGCGTCAAACAGAGTCAAAATGACACGGTCAGCTCTTATGTTATATATATATTTGCCAATAACAAGGACAGTTCCTCTAGGAGGCAGCTGTCAGTATTGTGAATGCAGAGCATGGAAAGTGCGTTTGATAAGGGGATGTGTAAAACAGTGCTGCTGTGGCACTCTGCCTGGGGCTGCCGAGAGTTTCACAGCAGTCAGCCAGTCGCTCGGTCTACGGTTCACAACATCTGGAGTCAATTGGAGAGATAAACCCAGCAGCATACAGGCCTTAACCCCCCTGCGGTATTACTGCTCGCTCTCGCACGCAAAGTGAGGTGCCAACTGAGTCTCAGTCTCCAAGAAATCCCACACACAAGCTACACGCAAACAGTCCTCTTGCTCACAGTCATGAGATGATGCATGGAAATGAGAGCTAACAAACCACTACAGGTTAGTCTGGGTCATTGGTGAGGTCATGCTGGATGTATTTAGACAATCGGTTTTACCTTCCAGAGCTTAATTGCTGGGTCATACAATAATCTGAATTTAGAAAAGCTGCTGGGTGAGCTCTTCTGAATTTTACTCTAGCTGAACTCCACTAGTTTCTTCATTTTGCAGACAGACTGGCTTGGGCATGAAAAACCCAACCCTAATAACCACATGCATGTGTTTTTCACTGCCTGGCCAACATGCACATCTGAAACCAATCTGAATGTTTTGGTACCTCTACTGGGTGGAGTTGGCCACATTGAAAACGGCGGTGGGGGGAGAAGGAAGATGCACAGTCTGCATAGAGCTCTTACAGAGAGGCTACTAACAATTAGCAGCAAATAAGCACTCATTACTCAAAGCCTGAATTTGACTTGGAACCTGGCACACAAATCTATGTCATGCACACGTAGAATTTCAGACTCAGCGTTCTTAGGAAAAGCTAACGTCTGCATCACAAAACAATAGCCTGGACCAAACCCACTGGTTCATGTCATTAGTCACTTCTAGCTTGAGCTCTATTAGACCAAAGTCTATATGAACCTTTGCAATTCACATGCCTGCACCTGGGCTTTGCATCCATATTTAAGGCACTCAAGATTAAAAAAAAAAAAAAAATTCAACCACCCGAAGTTCTCTCAAACCCTGTGCCTATTCTATAGTGAACGACGAGCTCCTCCAAAGAAACCTGAGAAGGCTTGAGAAGACTGAGGCATTTGTTTGTAATCCTTGGCATTTGGACAGCATGTGAATTTAAATACCACCCAAATGGCTTGGGCTAAGTGCCTGTTGTGACCAGGGGCATGCCGCTTAGATAGCGATTTCAACACCCGCATTCAGTTTCAGAGTTCTGTCTATTGTGTGCAGTATTTCAAAAGATCTTAGTTGCAAGCTCTCAGGAACATCCTATACTACACATCTGCTCCAAATGTGTCAATTGTGATGAGAGATGCTCTAACAGCATGAGCCTGCGCACATGTGCACGTACACACCGCATACAGCTTGGTTCAGTGTACTCCGACTTCATATAGCTCAGCCAGATCGAAAAACATACTGGAGCCACTCTGTACTGAAACGACCACCTCTGATGCTTCCATTTCGCGAGTTTGGGGATGAAGACTCAAAATAAACAGTGGGAGAAGATTGTGTGTTAAACCATAGATAAAGAAAACAGAATTCATAATTCAGAAAGCAAAAAAAAAGTTTTCTAAAAGTTCTTGATAATGCATACAACTGTCAAACTGAGTATGGAGATGTTTGACAACTACTACAAGCATTTTGTTAACTCTGATAGGTTCAAATTAATATCAATTTTGTAACAGTAAGTAAAACGTACTTTTCTGGAAGTTTTTGTTCACATGTGGAAGTAAAAATTGTCTTTTTTGCTTTTCACTCAATTTTAAATATCCAACATAACTGAACATTAAACACTACAGGGCTTTGGCTTTAAATCAATGCATAAATTACCAAGTACTCTCCCAACTGAGTCTTATGCAAAGCATGCTGGGAACTAAAAATCCACCCAGGCAGTTTCAGTTAATGCAACCAAATGATTAATGCAGACCCTCCACAAAATGAATTAAGTAAACTTTAATTTTACATGATTAATTGGACTAATCATAATGAAACTTGATAATGTTCAGCAATTAATGTTCAGCAATTATTAATGCTTTAGCTCTTTTAATAAAGTAAATCGAACAAACAGCAAAAATATTTTTCCAACATATTCTCAGAAACTACCAAACCACAACCATAAGGTCTTATGAATCAGAGATTAAATAAGACTACAGAATGCCTAATGTCTAGGAAAAACTGAGGAAGACATACATACTGCCTTCAGTTAGACTCCACGGCAGAGGTGGAGGAAAAGGCACATATGTTTGGTTTTCTTTTAAAGCATGAGAATCATTAACAAATCTGCCAGTTGTGCCTACAGGGGCGGCTATTGGTGTCATATGCTGTGCTAAAAAAAAATTAACCCTTTAACAATAAATATAAACCCATACTGTTTCAGAACGTAAGGCAGACTGCAGGAAAGCCGTTTGAGAATGAATATAGAATATAGCAGTAAAGCTTAAGCCAGTTGGGTGTATTGTTAGGAAGAGCTGGGGAGTGATGTATGGGTAGGGTATGCGCCCGTCCGCAAAGCCTGTGTGCGCACATCGAGCCCGAGCCGATGATCCCCACCCCCATCAGCATGAGCTCCAGCAGAGTCAGATTTCACTCAAGCTCCTCCTCGACTTCCTCTCAACGGTCAAACACTTTAAATGCCTTTGTTTGTTTCTTACTGAGACTTAAATATGGGTCATATTCAGAGTATTTAATTGCGCGCGACTTTACTAATATTGTAAGTGTTTATAACTCAAGGTGATACAGCTGGCCACGCATTTGAGCAGAAAATGTTACCACAAACTTAATATCCTCCAGATTTTAGTTAAAAACAAACTGAAGAAAACATACCGTGTTCAGTGATACGCAAACGGAGCTTAAAGTGTAAACTAAAAGACAGCTAGTTTGTATTACTTAACCACAGACTAACTTTCGACTTACAACCGCACAACCGACCTAAACACAGGTTTGAGATTGCGGTAAGACTAAACCAACTTTAGCTGTTGAATTCTACAGAGAGAATTCACAAAGGAGGTAATAATTAATGTAAAAAAGGAGGTAGCGTTAGAGATTCAGCTGAGTTAGGGGAGGATTTTTCATGGTCTCCACAAAACACTTTTCCAGCCCTAAAATGCTAACCAAGCTAGCACCAAAAACACAAAATGTCTCAACTTGGCGCTTTAAATACGCATTTTCTGATTCGTAAAACGGGTTACACCATTACAGTCGAACAAATCCGCGTTTACATATGTGAATGTAAGTAGAATTTGATCGTGATTTTGCAATAATATGTCCACTGGCTGATTCACCTCCTCTTTCCCCACAGCTGCAGAAAGACATTCCCTCTTTACATTCCATACGATAACGAAGCACACGTTTTGTCGGCGAAAACACTTACCTGTGTCAAAAGCTGTATATTCCCTTTTCGCTTTTCAGTACTTAAACGCGAATAATGGCGACAATCCGTTGAGAAAATGTGAGAGAATGAGCCGCAGCGCACGGCAGCTCCTGCTGAGAGTGAATGTGTGCGAGGACTCCGCGCTCACGCAGCAGCAGCACACTGGGAAAGATGGCGTCACTCCATATGTGCGCTAGCCATTATAAAAACTCCTACCCATAGCATATCCTGCCGCCTTCCGGAAAACTAGATCCCGTATCGCTGGCTCTTTATTGTAATGAAACCAAAAGCGGTTTATGTACTCAATAGTGATTTACAGATATAACATTGAGCAGTGTTAAAGATGGCTGCGACATGAACCACCGAAATGTGAGAATTTAGAGAGTATGTAAAATAAGGATTCGTGCGTAGGAATACACGACCAGCACGGCTGTGGCGCGGCAAGGGGGCGCACCTATTCATTAAGTTTTATGACTATCGCAATAAAGAGTGTGTGTAGTATTGACGAGAAGCGACGCCATAAGAGAACCAGACTAAAATCATGAGCAAACACTGCAATTTCTTTGTGGAAATAAATGTTTGTAAACCTTTCTGGCAAACGAGAGCTAATATGAGCTCGGCGTTTAGGTTTTAGAGGCGGAGGAAGTTTTTCCATCCTTCTCTCCTCTGTAGAACAATGCAGCGGGGATCGGAAAATTACTGGATCAAACTGCTGAGACGTTTTACTAATACATGCTAAAATGACGATCTGTTTAATGCATACTGTATTTAGTATAATTTAAAACTAGAAAAGCTCCGAGGACATGTTTCGGCTGCAGCAAGCTGTTGGGTTCACGAAAGCAAATATTCCATGACGTTTAAACCCCTGAAATGATTATAAACGTATAAATGAAGATGCATATTTAATAAATGGCCTTTTAGCGTGCATATTTTGCATGTATCCAAAACACAGTTCGTGTTGTGACTGTGTGCCTCCATGGTGAGGCTGTCATGTTCAGACTGGTTCTTACCTCAACTCTTCCCTGAGTTCCCATGGAAAAATAGAAAGAGGAGGGGCTGAGGAAACACAACAGTGCCAAAACACACTTTAACCATATCTGGTTTAATAAATCATCTTTAATTGTTACAGTAATGCATTTTGAAGGCGTTGTGGTATTTTGTATACGTTATGACAACATTAGTCCCTTGTTTGGACTCCTGTGTTAAGCTTATTGAGGATGGTAAACATCACAATTAAAAATCTAACAACTGACAACTATGTAATATATATGAACAGGAATCAAGATATGTGGATTAAAGGGATGGCTCAGAAAGTCTATTATACTTTATTTTTAAAGTTTCACATTGATGTCCAGTACTGACCCACTGGTTTTCCTTTAGTGTAAGACGGTAAAAGCAGAACAGATAAACAAAGCTGATATAAACAAAGCTGAGGTAAACAAAACATCTCATATTAACACAATATTTGCATGTCAACTGGATTCAAAATGACATGACTGAATAAATACTGGAATTCCCCTCATCACATCATTCAATAGTTGTATTTAGCTTTTCGTATTAAATAAACACTTACCTCACCAACATAAAATCTTCATTTAATTCCATAAATTGTATTTTTAATGCATTGTGTTTTATTAATTGCAGTCCAAATATTTTTATGCCTATGCAGTTAGCATCTAATGTTAATTTCTTTTTTAGCCTTTTCAAATATCGAAATTTACAATTAAATAAGGTATTATTTATTGATTATACTGTAAAAATAATGCTGTGCTTAAAAAAAAAAAAAAAGCTAATACAAAAATAATAAATAAATTGAACATATATGCTGCACCTATAATTAACAGTATATAATATTTATGGTTATTCTCTAATAAATCTAAATCTAAAATAGTAGTATTTAGCTTTTTTGTGCTGTTAATAAACGTTTGCATGCACCTTAGTCACAACTAATTATATTATAAAAATATATATTATTAGTATATGAATTATATATTATATCTATTCTTATATATTTATATAATTTCAGTATAATTCAACATATATTTAATGTATAGTATAATTATAATATTCACATTTCACAAAATATTGTGTAATATAACTCTGTCTTCCTCTATCCTTTTTCTTTCCACATGATGTAATCGTAGTGAAAGAGGCTGTTGATATATACATAGCATAAATGAGTTATTATTGTTTACAAGCCAGCTTGAATCATATGTTACCCTTGCTCTAGCTTCTATCAGAGGGATTGACTTTATTCTGTTACACATATTAAAAAAAAGAAAGAAAAAAAAAAACGTAAGCTATTTGCACTTTGCTCCTTTACACAGTAAAATCAGCATGTAATAAATAAGGTCCGAGAAAAAAAAAAAAAGAACAAAAGAACTCCCTCAGTCTTTCTCTTTCACACATACGCACACATCAGGATTACATATGCATCTCCTGCCTTCTCCCAGTAGGATCAAGCTGAGAAAAGAAGTCACAGGTCTTGCGCATAGCCAGGAGTGCCGGTTTACCTAAAGGAGAGCCGAGGTCACGTCCCGCAAAGCTTTGCTCTCCTACTGGAGTGTGTGTATGTGTGTATGAGAGAGAGAGGGTGAAAGAGAGAGAGATATAGTGGGTTTATTTAGAGAAAGGCAGTATTTTCCCTCGGGAAGCCGGAGGAATTGAAGCTGTGTGCTGAGGGGAGGGGCACCTTTCTCTGCACGTGAATGAAAGGGGCGCGCTAAAACCCACTTGTGTGCTGGCATGATTGTTTACCATGACCCCGACTTCACCAAAGGTCCTGAACTGACATCCTGGCTGTCACAATAATGCTGGGCAGAAGCCAGCCACATCCTGCCCGGGTCCACGGTACCGACATGGAAGAGAACAAATAAGTCTTTACAATCACTCATGTGACTTAAAAGTTTGCTATAAATAAATACAATTGTGGCACTTTAATGACATTATAACACAACACAGATGTTAAAGTGCGCATAAGCGCAAAAGATGAGGAAACATCTTGTTGAGACAATAACATTTTTATTTACTTGTGTTAATTATGAAACTTGTTCTTTATGATTTACCATTACATATAGTCACACTATATAATTCCTGTGTCTTACAAATCATTTTAACTGGTTGATTTGATGAATGATGAATTTTACATGTAAGCACAGGTTTATAGGCAGAGGTTTGGTCATTTTATTATATAATTGTTCATGGCTACTTTTAATTTTGAATTGTTAAGAATTCTGAAACCACAATAAATATTTTATATTATTGTTAATGTAAGAATAAATTCTGCAAATTAGAAAACTAAGACCAGTTTCATAAGTCAAGACTGCAAATGCTATTGGAAAAATGGACACAGAGAAAAATCAGTAATTGTGAAAACACAGACTGATGCCATGACTGAATACATAGCTAAATAAACTAATAGAAATTCTACCAGAAGAAGAAGAAACATAAATGAAAATTATTTTGTGGTAGCTTTTTTTATTATTATGCTTAACGTTTGGCAATATGTATTGGTTTGCCCTGTTTGAAAGAAAAAAGGCATTACCTGTATCACAAAATATACAAACACACACATTTTTAAATCACCATGATTATTTTTAAAATGTTCTTTTATATAGTATAATTTGTGGAGGAATTGTCCTGAATAAACAGCTCACAAGATTTTATTTAGAAATATTTATATGCCATAATTTAAAGGAAATATTTTTTTAAAAATAGCAAAACCTTTTAGAAAACAATAGACATAAAACCACAGTTATCATTACAAACATTACATAGAAAACATGTTTAATATTTACAACCTGAATTTAGAAAGGCTCTAAAACAATTTCTGCAATATTCTTTGTGGTGAAAGGTCAAATAAAAACACTGACCCGTCTACTACGCTTGTCAGATCATTTTAATTACAAAATATGTTTGATGCTTAAACAATGAATATAAATTTCAGAATTTAAAAGCGTTTACATAAATTCTTCCAGCAAATTAACAACAGTCACAGTGAAAAGGAAAAAAAATGACGAGCTCACTAACACCATTATTTTATTTAGTTAAAAATATATATATATATATAAAGACAAAACATACAAACAAATAGCACCAACAAATAGCATTAAAACCTCCCTAAGTCCTGATTAAATTGCAGTGCTCTACAATTTTTTCATCTTAATAGGCATCGCTGTTTAACTGTTAAATCACAGAAGTCCAAATATCCAACTAGCCTCAGACATCCCAGTGTATTCTCATGCACATAAACAAATACAAAGCTTCTTTTCAGCGTGCCGACTCAAAATTCTCTTCAAAGGCTCTCCGCTTTGTAAGGTTGCACAGGCAACAATATCTGTGTGCGGACCAGCCCCTTTTGTGTTCTGGTTCATTGTGAGGTTCAAAAACACAGACTAAAGACTTGCTTTGCCACCCCCATTACATTCAACCCTCCACTTTTATTCCAACTGGTGCTATTGAAATCTCTAATACCGAATAAAGTTCGGGATCCCCAGATCAATGCGGTGTAGTGCATTGTGATTTTAAAATGGAAAGCTCCTCATGAACACAGCATTAGAACTTCCAGAATTTTAGTCGGTCACTGAATAAATACCTCTGCATAAAAAAAAATAAATAAAAAATGAAAATGTGAGGAAAAAGGAAAGCAAAATGAGTTAAAACAAGACGAGAATGATGAAATTTGGCCTTTTCAGTATATTAAAGTCTTCATTATTAGAAATAGAATTAGTATTATTATAGTTTAATTGTTGAGTTGCTTTTAAAATTATATTTATAATAAAATTACTATTATTATTAAGAAACAGGTGTCAAAAATAAAGGCTTTTGATTATTTCTGTATATAGAATAGTTCAGTCTTAATGTTGCTTTTGTATTTTGGCTGTGGTTAGTAACAAATGGCTATGGCAAATAAAGCCTTGGTTAAATAATTGTCAAATAATAATAACAACAGTAACAATGTCATACTTAAATTCCAATTTAATATTTGTACAAATAAATATTTGTTTCTGCGTATTATCACTGTTTAATATTGAAAAGATTGCTAAGCAACACATAAAGAATTATTTCAAACAACAGAATTGCTGTAAAATTTAATCTATTTTATTAACCTGCTATTATTGCCGTTATTACTAATGTTGTGATGATGATGATAATAATAATGATGCTGTCAATTGTTTTTGCTGTTTCTCACCAACATTTATTAGTACCGACTGTTTTCTTTTTCTATTAATCTCCCCTGAAGCAAAAGAAAAACAAATCAAAGAACTGTTAAAAGATGAAGAGTGTAATGACATCAATAAACACCAACTAAAAACCGTATAATACACATCAGAGCGCTGAACACATCTCCATCAATTTTCTCTTTTCTTCCTGCTCTTGCTTATGCCGAGATCAGCCTTTTATCCTTTCTTTGTTTGCAGAAGTTAGAAAGGGGGGGAATACGTCTTTGAAGACATAGCAGAATATAAAGAAGTGACTGTGCAGTTTGTTTTAGACAAATAGAGGATTCAGTCATGATGTAGATTTGTGGATGATAGAGACTGAGACGTCTATTTCTTAACATCCTGGTGGCCTGTTAAGCTTTATTAAGCTTCATAAAATGCTAGAGAAATGGCTGCTGCTGGTATGTGATAATGTCCATGAGTTTAGGTTTATACTAGACAGTGTGTAATATAAAAATGTGTTATATATAATGATTATATTGATTATTGAATATCATGATTAAACAGGCCTTGAATTGCACCCTGTTGAATGAATCTGAATTTAGCATTTATAGAGAATATAAATGATAAAAATGCACAGTGTTATTTCTACAACATCATGAATTTCGAATTTTAACCAATATTAAATTAAAGGTGAATGTCACAAGAAAGCTTCCAGTCATAGATAATTCAAAAGATTGAATTCCTGTAAAATGATAAATTCTTTTCTATTTATTTTAGGATAATTAGTCCACGCTTAAAAAAACGACTATCAGACACCTTGATTTGAAAACACAAGCATCTGCAAGGAAACTAAAGCATGCAACGCATCAATTCAGAGGAAAACACTGAAAAAAGCTGAATCAAAGCCAGCTTAAAAAACCATAATAGTGCAGAAAAAATGTGTCCTTTGAGGGAGGGTGAAAGAAAGAAAGCAAAGAGAGAGAAACGGGCAGAATATAATCTCATCATGCAGCGTCCACGGTACCTATTTACATCGAATGCAAAGAGGGCACGTCTGCCTGCGCATCCCTGCTGCGTGGAGTGAAAAGCAGGAACAAATCAAAGACACAGCTCATCTGTGTTTATATTTTCACACAATGAAAAACCTACTCTTTGTATAAATACCCCCCCCCCTCCCCAATCTTTTATTATTGTAT
>JAHKKF010512887.1:0-12444 GCA_019740295.1 Labeo calbasu | reverse complement strand
TAAGAAACAAATAAGTCGGACCGAGAAGATATGTAAAGGGTGTAGGCGGATCGCTGCCTTATCTAAAAAAAAAAAAAGAAAACTGTACTAGAACATTGTTCTCTTTTGAAATATCTGTTTGAAATACACTTGTTTGAATGCATAAGAGTTCATTTGAATATGCTTATTTGAGAAGTTTTGTTGAGCAAATAACACTTGAATATGGTAATGTTCTTACAAGAGAGTTAATCCTTTTGAGTAAGGGGGGGAATGTTGTGTTGAGAAGTATACAATACATTACGTTCAATTTATAGTAATTGTTTACTATATAATACATGTAAAGTGGAACTGCACCACTAGGGACACCACTTGTGGAAAATTGTGTTGAGTAATGAGAGCAACGAGAAAATAAACGGGAGAATCTAGAGAGACACCGTGTGGAGTGTGTTCTGTTAAAAGTGTAAAAACACCACACTATACTTTATCCTAACATTACACAAAGAATGCCTGCAGTCATTCATGACTGTAGCCTAAAACGTGCAAACTAATAAAAACATTACAATCCGTTACGGAATGATGAACAAAGGTAGCTTAGGCAAGTTTGCGCAACACTGAAAATACCTTTTTGAAACATTCCACCGAAACCTGACTGAGATACAATCAGCGTCAACTAAAATTCCCAGTTTCATTTCCGGAGAACTCAAAAATATTCATGTATGCTCTGCCCAGAATCTCATGACACTTGTTAAACAGGGCTGCCAACTTTTGAGTTTCACTGGAAGTTTAAAGTTTATTTGTGGTTTGATTTGTATTTTAAAAAAAAAAATTGTTATTGTATATATATATATCCGTGAACCTGTCCCACCTGTAAATTACGGCTTTAACCTTAAACAATACTCACACTACGTTATTTTAATGTGCCAAACTTCCAAACCATTAAATCAGTAGAACAGGTTTTTATACAGCTAAAACAATAATAGGCAGCAAATAGTACAAGAAAACAGATTACCAAATTACCCCAAAACTGTACTCAACTTATAAAAAGGCAAGATCAAGAGTTTTAAAAGTCAAAACTCATATTAAAAACTCTATCTCTACAAACGTAACTTTTTATTTGATCAGATAATATGTAATAAATTATACATTTACATTTAATAGCAAGTCCGTTTTTATTCTCTAGGTAGCATAACCTGTAACATTACAATGATTAAAATAATTAATGAGAATAAATTGTATACTGTAGATTCACTGGATTAAATGGACTGTGAGTATCCAAGAGAAGGGTTTTGTAAATCTAACCTTTCAGTCCGATGCAGGTGTGTTGTTCTCAGGCAGCAGTTATTTGTCCAGTAAACTGTTGTGCCACATCACCATTCTAAGCAGGTTTTTTTTGCTGCATATGGAGCAGTTGCTTAATCTCGCAGCCACAGAGATGACTTCTGAGGTGAGAAATGAATTTGCACTTACACAGTAGGCAGGCCTTCAGTTTTATCTTTCTTTACTTGCTGGTGCCAGATGGGGGCACTGTATGACCCTAGCCATTTCTGTATGCACTTCACATCCTTTAACCTTTCAATGACTAACAATTAGTTCACATCATTAAAAGGACAAATCCCACAGAGTATCGTTATTTCCTTTCACAAATATGAATAAGGGCATAAAATATCCTGGGGTCATGTTTTGGCTGGTTAGTTTTAGCCCCTGTTTATCAGCATTTTCCAGACTGATCAGTCACTTGAATAAAGCAAAGATGTCGGCATCCAGGTTGTGTAGCTAGGAAGTTGCCTTTCAGATGAATGGGTATGCTAATGATTAGCTTTCTTGAGAAGCATCATGCTATGTGAAAAAGTGAAAAATACATTGCGGAGCACAGAGTAAAATGACAAGGCATTTTGGTATGAAACAAAGTCTCAGCTTTCAAATTCTGTCTTTTTTAATAACTCCTACTGTTTAGTGGCTCTTTAATGTGTTGTGTGACAGATCGTCGTAGCATCTCAGTTCAAGTGGCACGTGAACCTGCAGATACAGATGAAACACATAGATAGGCCTATTAAGTTTTCATGCAATTCTTCTGGCAGGATAATTTTATTTATGGAAATCAGCGTTGGGCGATATGCACAATTTTCATGTCTCTTATCGTCAGCCTGTGAGATGCCCAATACACAATATTATTGTGCTAATTTATTTAATTATTTACTTGCTTAGTTTCATGCCAGCAAATTGCCAACACCAGCATGAGGTTAAAAGCAGCCTAATGTTTTCAAAATGACTTAGTGTTTAACATATTAACAATTTAAAAGAAACATTGTAAGTTACTCACATTTCCTTAGTTATTCAAAAAGCACCTACAGAAAACCAGCAGAGAACATTTACGTTATCAAAGAACATCATCACTGACTAGCCTAGCCTAGTCTAGCTCGACTTTATGCACTTTAAAAAACACTCCCGGTACCATAAGTGAATACAATAGTTACATCACTGTATGATGAATACATTTCTTACCCCTTATTTACACTGCACGCGTCTGCCGCGCGAAGGGGACCGTTCCTTCCAAAACGAGTTACTGTGCCCCCCTTTTCCATCCTCTCCCTTCCTTGCTCAACGGGATAATTTCAAAAGTGAAAGTAAAACCGGAAAAACAGCGCGCATAAGGAAGCGATTGCACGCCTTTGCGATCGTCAGCAACTGCACACAATTACAGATTGCATGCTTCCCCCTCCCGCTCACCGTGATTTGTGTTTATACCAGCCACATTGCGGCAAGTTTCTGAAGTGCTCCAGAAGCAGCACTGCATCGCTAAAGTTAGACGCCTAGTCTATTTTTGACGGATAATAATAATAATAATAATCGTCTTGCTATCACCAAAGGCGTCAGGAAAACTTTCGAAAACCCTGCAGACCTTGTTTTAGTTTAAAAACTCCGGTGTTGCATTTCAGTGTGAACAGACCCAAACAGAGACTTTGAAAAATGGTGCAGAACCTGTTTTAGTTTGAAAAGTCCGGGTTGTGTTTCAGTGTAAACGGACCAAAATGGAGACTTTTGAAAACAATGGCATGGCTGCCCACATTCGCTCTGTGTATCCTTGACGGCTTTGTGAACAATAACATCATGCTCATTGTTGTACTTGCCAGTTGCTAGCAACCAACTTCCTGTTTACATTTTTGAAATTTTGAAAATGCCTATTTTGAGTAGAATCGGAAACATGCTTTTTTCGTGCATGGCTCTTTAAATGCAAATGAGCTGCTGCTCCCTGCCCCCTTTTCCAGAATAGGGCTGTGCCTTTACAGCTCCTACCTCAGATACTCTGCTAAAAAAACAAATGTTTGGTTTTGATTATCATGTCTATCGTGCTGAAATCATATGTTTTAAACCATATTTGTTTAACACTAGAACCACCAGAGGTCGCTGTACCTAAAACCGCCATGCGGGTAAATTTTAAGTGTTTTGATATGGCTAAAGATTTTATTTAACTGTATTACGCCACTGTCTTGATAAAGAAGTGTCTAGTGTCATAAAAATTGATTGTCTAGTCAACAACTTATAGTTTTGCCCTGTTGTTTTATGTTTATAGATTTTTATGCAGGCTACAGTCCGTTTTCATAACAGTCAATTTAACATAAACAAGAACCAGGAAATGGCCAAACTACAATAAATAGCAACACAGAAGCGAACAATAAATAATAGAAATTGCAAAGCAAAAATTAAATAAATAATCCAAAGTTTTAACAATATGTGTAACGTTAGGCTAAAACATTAGGCATAACAGACTCTCCAGTAATCATGGTATTTAGTGCTTCTAATACCTCTTCGGCATCAATAAACTGCCTTCTTTTACTCATATTGACTTTATTTATGAAACTGATAACCACTAATTTAGTGAGTAAAAGGCGCTGCCTAGCAGTGTACAATGTAAAAACATTACTGGCAAGATTACAAGAGCGCGAAAATGGGACACTTCAGTGTTTTATTGAAAATCTGTTATGTACATTTAAATAACCGGTACGGGTAAAAATTTACCCTGTGGCGGTTCTAGTGTTAAACTTCTAATATAGGGTTTTCTGAGTCCACACATCCGAAGCGAACACACAGACACGGACACGAACGACAGAACAGTTAGCATGCTTTGTTTGAACTTTTGCCATGGCGTTAGAACTGGTACATCTTTGCCGCTTGCTAAAACAAAATGACGGCGCCGTGGGTGGAAATGTGCAGATTAAGGGGCGGTAATATTGTAACAGTGGTCTCTCATATCTGACACACCCATTTCAGGTCTTACTGTCTCTAATATGAGCTGATATGTTGAATCAGGTGTGATAGATGAGGGAATCACAGAAAATGTGCAGTGTTGGGAGTGCTCACAGGCCTGGGTTAAAAAACCACTGTATTATAATACAATCCCTTTTCTATGTCACGGGGGAGCAAAATCTGATGCGCTCATTTTTTCACATGCTTGCAGAAAAAGGCTTACCAAAACAAAGTTACTGGGTTGTCCTTTTTCACGTTTCCTGGGTTGGTAGATGCACTGGGGACCCGATTATAGCACTTAAACATGAAAAAAGTCATGATATGCCACCTTTAAACACCTTTGATTGGCTACATTGCTCAACACTGAAAAAACATGTTGTAAACAGAAACCTTTAAATCTCTCATGAGCGTAAACACAAATTCACATTGTAGAGTTTGACAAATCTGTTTTGCCAAGAATTTTGTTCTCCCAACATTACCGAGTCTATATGTCACCTATGGTTATAGTTTTTTTTTTATTTTTTTTTTTGCCTACCCATATCAACGGTGTGGTGGTAGTACATCCTCAAAGACATGTCTTCATATTTTGCTGATATCCCAGTTTGATATGATATATGTTGCTAGTTTTAGAGGGGTTTCAGACACTTTCTGTTGGTCAAGCTGAGAGACCATCTTAAACCAGCTAAGACCAGCAAACCAGTGATGGTTATTATGCAAGCTGTTATTATCAACAGGGAAGACCTATAATGTAGTGTAGACATTCCGTCAGACAAGCAAGAGTGTTTCCTTCCGACAGATCAGATTTTAAGCACCGACTGTTTTTTTTTCTCGACCAAACCCGTCACAGTGCTGCTGTGTGACGGCGCTCGCTCGCGCGCTCTTTCCTGTCTGTCAGTGCCGCTGCAGCATTAATAATCCTCCTCTACACACTCCATCATACACGCCGAAATAAACTGCCCGGAGCTCTAAGTATATATCAAACGCTGCGTGTCCTAAGGGCACAGCTGCAGGCAGAGCAAAACATTTGCAGGAATGATACTGGACAGATGCCAGACACCAAAATCTTGGTGCATAGCCTGCACATGGAGAAAAAGCGACGCTGATAGGTGGTCTACCCCGAGGAGCCTTCAGTAAACAGCCTGATGGACGAGGAGACATCGTCGCGCTGTTTACACTGAAACGCGCTAAACGCAGAACAGAGACGAGCGGAAATGTTTCCCAGCATCTGTTTCTTAATCCGACGCATCTGAAGTGAGGCAGAGATGACGCGGCGAGCGCGCTGTATTTCATGATGCATCGGAGCACCTTCATGCCTAATTTTCTTTTATGAAGCGATTATTTTTATTTATTTAATGTACAATCGCTGTGTCCTGCAGAAAATCTGAAGCCTTATGAGGAGGATGAAAGCGTCGGTATTTGTCGCGGTCATGTCCTCGGTTTTATTTAATCCCAGTTTTGCCTTCAGTTCGCATTTCGACCCAGGTGAGTGAAAACATGACATATTCTGACCCGCAACCGTTTATTATTCATTAAATATGCACTGATGTAGAGGCTACCAATGATATGAAACAATTTAGACTTTATATTTGTCATGTTGAAACAGCCACATACATGTTTTGGTTTTAAAAAACATTTTAAAAATATATAATAAAATGTATTTTTTGTTAATGTGTTTCAACGAAATTGCTTGTATGTTTTTTTTATAGGCTACATAAATGTCAAAAAATCATGAACATTTTGATGCAACTAAATGTAGAAAGATATTATAAAACATTTATTCATTTGTGAATAATGCATTTATCAGAAGACATCCTGCATGCGTGTGCATTCGCACATGCATGCATTATGCACTACAGAGCGAGAGTGTGTTTTGCACATTTGCAGTCAAACAGAGCTGACTTGGCATTAGTCAGCCAGAACTGTTGTGTTCCTCTTCTTGTGTGTCCTGTGTTCCCAAGGCATTTCTGTTGCATAACGTTTGTGTGTTTGACATATCTGAGCACGGCTGTTTACTTCCTCGAGAAGTCAGCAGCCTGTGGTGTCTCACTCAGTGACCGTGAGGGCAGACCGCGCTTTGTGGTTGGAGGCCGACCTGTGACACTGAGATTCACGTGCACACCCTCTCTTGTGGCATCGAGCTCGCTCTTCGGGCTGCAGGGCATGCATGGTGAGAGAGGCTGCATGTCTGCAGTCGGCTCACACCGTTCATTAAGAACAACGTATACAGCATGCAATGCACCAGTGGCTGTGCTGAGACATTAGAATGCCTAACGACACAAGTTAAGGTGATATAGGTGAGGAAAGAAATAGGTAGTATTGTGAACAGAGCCGAAAGCATCCCTGGCCGAGGTGACGTGCAGCATACTAATGAATCAGCTACTGTTCAGCTGCCTCTGAATCTGGGGTGCGGAGGGGGTCAGCTTCCTTCTCGATCGCTCTTGGTTTTCACTGTCTGTGTTTTTACCAGGCACTCTAGATATGCCCTTCGCATGCAGATCAGCGTTTGAATGGCTCGCTGATTGAGAAGTCGTAACTATTATGTAACGCCCACTGCTGTAATTAGATTGAGCAATATGAGGGCCACGGACACTCCTAATCACGACCAAGGAATTATGGCTGAAAAGATGCCTTGACCGGTGCACAGTCCTGTGCTTGATTCAATTGCACTCTTGCATTCCTGCTTTCCGAGGGAACTTCCGCTAACTGTAACTTCACTCATTTCTCTTGCGTGTTCAATGACAAAAAAATAAGATCAAGCTCAATACTCATAAACATAAAGGCCCCAAAAGAGGTTTTTCACATTGAAGAAGCATTTTTGGTTCCACAAAGAACCTCTCAGTGGACCGTTCTTAAAAGAACTGTCCACATTTTTGTGATCTAAAGAAACTTTTTCCATTATAAAGAACCATATGTGCAGTGGATGTTAAAGGTTCTTCATGGAATCATTGAAATCAGTAAAGAACCTTTATTTTTAAAGGAATAGTTCACCCAAAAATGAAAATTCTATCATTAATTACTCACCCTTATGATGTTCCAAACTCATAAGATCTGTTCATCTTAGAACACAGATTAAGATATTTTTGATGAAATCTGAGAGCTTTCTGACCCTGCATATACAGCAACGCAACCGACACGTTCCAGGCCCAGAAAGTTAGTAAGAACATCAATAAAATAGTTCATGTGACATCAGTGCTACAACTGCTATGAAAATAGAAAAATAACGACTCTTCAACAATTGAATACAGAAATTTTGCATACATGAAGTATCTTCAGTACGACGGAATTTTAGTGCCACATTAAAAAATAATTAAATTAATTAATTATTTATCTAAATTAATGAGATTAAAGTCTAAATTTCCAGAATAGAGTCGAAATGTTTGGAGAATAAAGTCAAAATGTTTGGAGAATAAAATTACGCAAATTAAATCATAGCAATTAAAGTTATAATATTTTGACAGCCACCCAATGATAGCACTAAGATTTGTTCTTTTGGCACTTTTAATATAAAGCAAAGTCTCAGCTTTCAAAATAAGTCAGTTTTATGGCGAAATACAAACAGTGTGTCTTGCAATAATGTGTTTTTCATGCGCTTTAATGTGGCGGGACAGATTGCTGTATTCATGTGAATCAATCGTCTTTTCGATTACGAGACATTTGTTTCATTAAATTATACTGTTTTCTTTGTGAAATTTCAACCACCTACTCCGCAAAATCATCTGTGGTGTCCAATCTTTCATTGTTCACGTCATGTTTTTAATTAAAAACAACAATAAAACGTTCTAAAGTTTGAAGTGGACTCAAACTCGTTAACATAAGTTATATTGTTGTCTTTTCTGAGATATGTAAGTGACTATTCACAAGCTCTTTTATTCACAGGTATAATACAGTAAATGATTGGAAATAATATTTAAAGTCTTCAATTTATGATGAATGATGAATAATCATTTAATGAAACGTAAAGATGACTGATTCACATGCCAATTAAACTGAGGCGGATACAGTGATCTGTCACGCTACAATAAACAGCGTGAAAAACACATTATTGTTATAAACATTGTTTGTTTTTCACTATAAAACTGACAGATTTTGAAAGCTGAAACTGTGGAGTATCTCCCGGTGCTCCCGATCCGGGCCATTTGCGTGCACACTAGGCTAGAATATACTCCCAAAATACTATAACTAATCTCGAATTAGTTCTCTGAATTTTGACTTTATTCTCGTAATTTCAACTTTATTCTTGTAATTTCTACTTTATTTTCAAAATATTTTATGTTAATATAATATATTAATCTTGTAATCTTAGATTTTGTCCGTTTTTTAACGTGGCACTAAAACGCTGTTGTATTTCTCATAGCTTCATAAACTAAAGTGGTAGTTGCCTTGTTGTCTATGGAGGGTCAGAAAGCTTTTGGATTTCATCCAAAATATCTTAATTTGTGTCCCGAAGATTATTGAAGGTCTTACAGGTTTGGAACGACATGAGGGTGAGTAATTAATGACCGAATTTTACTTTTTGGGTGTATTATCTCATTAAGAATAAAGATGAAATGAGTATACGAGTCTCCATATTTGATTCACAACAATCCACCCTGGTTTGAGAGGATAGTAGTGCAGGAAGGGCATTGGCTAAGGCTGTAAAGATTCGCCCTCGCTTTATGAGGACATATTTAGGGTGACTGACTGTAGGCTGCCTGGGTGAAATACATGCCCTATAACGGGCTGGAGTCAGCAGCAATCTGTTACTCTGACTGGCCAAGTAATGGGATTGAGAATCAATGTTTCAGTGGCAATGGATGGTGTGGCGTGTGACAGGAGACTAATCAGTCTCCCACCCACAGTATCTTGGACATACACAAGGACGTGGCAAAGTCATGTGGATTATAATGGCACAGGGCAGTTTGCTTCATCACATTACAGCAGTGTGAATGTCAAGTGCTGTTGAGGTTAGGCCTGTATTAGTGTAATATATGGCGTTGGGAATCGGATAGAACTAGTTCCATCTTTTAAAAAAAAGAACAGAATAATGAAAAATGAAAATCTTTGTGTTCTGGAATTTCTTAAAGAGGTAGTTCACCCAAAAATGAAAATTCTGTCATTAATTGCTCGCCCTCATGTCATTCCAAACCAGTAAGACCTTCGTTCATCTTTGGAACACAAATGAAGGTATTTTTGTTGAAATCCAGGAGCTTTCTGACTCTGCATAGACAGCAACACAACTGACATATTCAAGGCCCAGAAAGGCAGTAAGGACATTGTTTAAATAGTCCATGTGACATCAGTGGTTCAGCCGTAATGTTATGAAGCTACAAGAATACTTTTTGTGTGCAAAGAAAACAAAAATAATGATGGTAGTGGAGAATCATTCCAATTATCAGTCCAATAACATATGACAATTAGATAGTCACATAGATAGAGTTTGACGTAGTAAATCGTGTTTTTTTAAAAAAGCATCGCACAGCCATAATTATGTTGAATCGAAAATCAGAACCCGAGGCTATGCATTCCTTACTACCCATCCCTGTTTTTAGTGTTTTTGCACTGAGATGGTTTATGGATGACTAGGCAGGAACCACATCAAAGCATTCAAAAGTGGTCTGTTAGGGCAAGACTTCTTGCTTTTGTCAGAATTTGTAGCTATGCTGCATTCTGATGGTTATTTACCATACAGGGCTCTCAAGGCCAGGCTCTATTCATGTGTCCTATAAAGCCACATGCATCACGGATGTGGTTGGCCTGAAACTGTCTGTGAACTGGGCTTTACTGCTCCCTGGTCACAACAACACAATCCTCAGACATTGTTAGAGGATGATTGCACAATACTTCAAGGCCTGCCTGTGGTTGTGACTGTTTACTACAATTTTATGTAAGTTTATGAGGATTTTGTTTCGTCCCAGTTTTTTCTGATTCCAATTTGCTTTGAAGTTTTTCTTTTTTTTAGATGATTAATGAATTAGGGAATAATTCAGATAAAAATGAGATTTGCTGAGAATGTATTCATCCTCAGGACAGTCAAGATGTAGATGAGTTTGTTTCTCATCTAGAAATTTAACATAACATCACTTGCTTACCAATGGATCCTCTGCAGTGAATGGGTGCCGTCAGAATGAGATTCCAAACAGCTGATAAAAACATCACAATAATCCACAAGTAATCCACATGAATCCAGTCCATCATTTAATGTCTTATTTAGTGAAAAGCTGTGTGTCTGTAAAGAAACGTTGTAGCATTTTAACTTTAGCATTTTAACCATCACTTCTGGTGAATTCATTATTCATAATAACGATTCCTCTAGTGAAAAAGTCGATCTTCTGTTGTCCTCTTGCATCAAACATGTTTGATTAAAACTGTTTTTGGATTGTTTTTTACTTGTAAATGGTGCTTGATCTATGCATATTTCTCTCCTGATTCAAACGAGGCGACTTTTTTTTTTACTAGCAAAAACAGTAGTTCGGATAGAGGACTCACATTTTAGCAGGAAGCAACAGTTTGAAGTTAAAAATGCTTTAATTATAGATTTGTTTATTGCAAACACACATGGACTGGAGGCGTGTAGATTACTTGTGGATTATTGAGATGTTTTTATCAGCTGTTTGGACTCTCATTCTGACGGCACCCATTCACTGATGAAGAAACAAACTCATCTACATCTAGGATGGCCTGAGAGTGAGTAAATTTTTATTCTTGGATAACCTATTAAGAAGGACAGTTTGCAATTATCACAGGCAATATGGCTTCAATGTTCAATAAATATTTAAATTGTGGATTTCGGCATTTAATGCAGTTCATTAGTTTAACTGTTCACAGTTTGTGGTTGCCAAGCAACTCAGTGACTTACATATGCAAAGTGGTCAAGAACTTCAGCCACTGCCCATTCAGTCATACTTTTTTTTTTTTAAGATGATGCTATTTGAAAATTAATGCTGTGACTGCCTTCTGTATATTTTGTACTGTTTTGTCTGATGATATTTAAGTTTGAGTGTTATGTGTTGCGAACATGCTGCTTTTGTCTGCTGATCAATACTGAGTTGATAGAGCTATTAATCGTGTGCATCAGGATCCTGTTTAAGCACACTCTTTAGACTGCAGTCTACATCTTCTGTTGCTTTGCTGATCAAATACCTATGTAGGACATAAGTAACATGGCTGCTGAAGGTGACTGACTTTGTTACCTGGGCTCAGAATCAGCACCATGGACAGGGTCGTGACTGAATTCAAGATTTTATTGAATCAAGGTGAATTGCTAAAGTTTAGAGAGTCAGAATGCAGAATGCAATTCAAAAGCTCGAAGCTGGACTCTTCAGAAGCATAACATCACAAGATTTACAACCAGTGTCTGAAGTGCTAGTAGTAGTAGCTAGGCTACTTCTTTCCACACTTTTAAAAATGCAGTAGGTTTGGGTGATTCCTACCAAATTAGCAACAGAGGATGTCTACAGTGAAACATTACAATGGACAATAACATAGGTGGGTGGGGCATTACATACCCAAATATTGAATCCGTATTCGGAAAGGCACGAAAATGAATAACACGTTCTACGGAGCTGCTAAATTACATTACAGTACATAGCATCTCACTTACCACATAAACAGAGTTCGGAAAGATGACTCATAGGACGATGCCGAATGATTTGTAGATCCTGAGCACCAATGACAAACATCTAATCATTTAAAATGTGTGGTAAGTACTGCCGCGCCGTAGTATACACAGAGTACATGTGATTGCAAATCTTGAAAGTGAAAGTAAAATGCCAGTGAAATTGACTGCACGGCAGGACTAGCGCTGAATAGTGTAGTAAAGAAAGTTGCAGTTCAATAAAGAAGCAGTAAATAAGATTATGTGATATGAGACTGCCAAGATGGGCCGTTCTGTTCCCCAACCAGACATCACTGGACAATGGTACCTTTTCGTTACACCCAGCATCACTGCCCCCGCTCACCCTGCGAATTTCAAGCCCCGGGATGCCCCCGTTGCTTAAAACAAAGCCATAGAGTAAAAACTTTCCCCTGCGCTGTGCTGGGATGGCTCGCGGGTGATTTCCGTTTATATTGTTAAGCAGAGTTTCAAACTCCAGTCCGAACACCACTGGACATGAGCTAAGGAGCTCTGGTCTTACGGAGCATATTTATTTATATAGCATATTTTATTTTAGATAAACTAAAAACAGTGTTTAATTTATAAAGTTTTATTTTGAAATGTATGTCAAAAAAAAAATTGGCTGA
>JAHKKF010512886.1:10313-21644 GCA_019740295.1 Labeo calbasu | reverse complement strand
ATGAAGTTTTGATACATTTACGGTAGGAAATTTACAAAATATCTTCATGGAACATGATCTTTACTTAATATCCTAATGATTTTTGGCATAAAAGAAAATTCTCATGTGATTTAAACAGAAATTATACTTGATGATTAAAAGCTTATTTGTTAATGTACTACACTTAATGTGCTAATAAATGTCGGTTAATATATTACCTAATGCTCTTTTTACATTTACCAAAGTTGTGAAAAAATGAACTTAATTAGTCATTTTAAGCACTTCACAAACTATTCATGTTTACTTATTATTCATGAACTCATAATCACAGTCACTAAAGGTCATATATTTGGTTTCTATTTGTTGTGTAGACTTTAACTACTTACACATCCTAACTAAAGTGAAGTGGAAACTATTCATAATTTGTAAATGTTTCCAAATGTTTACTCATCTCCATGACAAAATGTGTCACAAATAACCTGAATGCACCCTATTTTCGCATCTTAACTAATCATTTATTAATCATTTGTTTATGTTTTTGCAGTACCCAATCTAAAGATGAGACCATTCATCATTCGTAAATGTTTATAAATGTTTACTAATCATTTAGTATCTTTATGAGCATTGGACTTTTAGCTGCTGTAACAACAATTGTGTAAAAGGTGGTAAGTTTAACTAAATAAATGCTTACTAAAGACAACACACATTGTAATTTGGGTGTAAAACATGTTTTAACTGCCTCAACACTTATATTAGTATACTACTTTGTATATATTCCTTGAATAATACATCAACAGTACAAACATTTTTCATTTCTCAAAACAACGTAATATACAGATTGAACCATGTTTCCTTGTATAGTAATCAAACCGAACCATGTACACTTCTCACCCTTAAACTCACCCCTAACCTTACCCATACCACATCGCAGTAGCAGCAAAAGTGTTGTATAACGTCCGTTAAAATCCTTTGTCGGTTTTCAAGATGTGCATGATCATATGAATTAAGTGTTTAATGACATTTGTAAGCATTTCAATTTAAATGAAATTACGATCTGTTGATCATTAGGTAATGTTTATTAGTAAACATTAACAAGCACATTTTCTCATGATTTAGCTATTTAAGTATACATGAACTAATGAGCCATTAAGCATTAGTTAATGATTTATTGATGAAAGTTATTATAAAGTGTTAACCTATCCACCTTATTCTTTAACACGGAAGAACGCTTACGGGCGAGAGTTCCGGTTTATTAGCCGCTAGGGGGAAATGACGAGAAGAATAACAACGTGCAGTAAACGGTAAAACTGTTCGCACTACACACCAGTTTGTTCATAATTAAGATAATACATTAAAATAATATGGTAAGACACACCTGTTTGCAATATCAAGCAGCAAAACCAGCTAAAATAGCTGGACACTGATGAGACCGGAAGCCAGACCCCTAAACTTTACAAATAGCCGCGCCTGTTCTGACCGGGAAAAATAAGGTGGGTAGTTTAATATTATTCAATCAAACTGAACGGCTCGTGGATCTTAACCTTAAACCTTTTTGTGTTTCTTTTAATTTTTAAACGTAATGTTTCACTTCATCTTTCACTTGTTGAATACTAGCCCATTTTTATACCTGATCAAAGTCCATTTGAAGGAGAAATTCGTTTTTTTGCTAATCAAATCCTGTCGTTTTCAAATTGAACTGAAATCCACAGCAGCCTCTGCACCACTAGATGGCGCCTGCCTAAACTCAGCGCTTTCACTCCAAATGCTCTGCTGCAATCAACTCTCAACCTGGCATGCTTTCGTTAACGGGAATTGCAGGAGAAGCGTTGCCTGATGAGTGTCATGAGGTCTTTTTGTTTATTTTCTTATTTTTCTTATCTTACATAAGGCTTGCATTTCTCTATGTGAACCCTGCGAGTATGTTTTGTTTGCTTCTTCCTCTGGGGCTTGAAGTTACCAAACGTTCTCATGCAAAGGCATTTGTCCACAGATAAAGCCAGATAAAACATCTCAAATTAAAGGGATAGCTCACCCAAAAATGTCCCTTGTGTCATCACTTTAAAATCTTTTTTTTTGCAGGGTGTGTAAATAGTGACATCTTTTTCATTTTAGTTTGAATTGTGACTTACATTTTCTTTTAGCTTTGCTCACAGAACCACAATGGCAAAGTCATTTCAAGACTTCTTGCAAGACTACATTGATAAATGTGCTTGGCAGCGAATGCTGCATGTTCTCATTGTGGCATGAAGAGCTCAAATAATGCAATAATGCTTTGAGGATAAGAGGCTGTATGGGCAGTAACTGCACATAGTCATGCAATGGGACGTTTTGTCTTTTTTTGTTGTATTTTTCCATGTGGAAGTTTGCTAGAGACCCCTTTATTTTGCTTCTATCTCAAAGCACACTGGTTTTATTGGGATTCTTGACAAAAACTAATGTGGAAAAGATTATTTGGCGTGTTTCCCGGTTCTAAAGCAGGAAAAATACTAGAATCCAAGGTGATTATAGAAATAAATAGATTCCGTACTTTCATTTTTTGGTGATTTGCACCGACAGTGCAACCTGGATCAGTTGTAGCAGTGTGTGCGTCACGTCACATTTCATGCTTGTACTTGAGTTATGCGATTTAACAATTCATATACAAGTACACAAGACCGTGGAAAAGGTAAATATGAGCATTTTATTGCTTGATTGAATTTGCAAGAGAAAAGCTGATCCATCAAACTGTGCTGAATGAAGTTCAACTAGTATTGGCAAGTGAAATGAAGAATAAACATTAGTAAAAATGATTACCATGAATCATCCGGTGATGAATCATCAGTGCTGTGTTTTTTTTATTTAATAAGTAAAGTAGTGCTCTCTGTCAAATGCATACTGCCATATATTTTACTGTTTTTGCAGTATGCTAATTTGCTATATGCAATACTGAATACTTCAATCATTGTTTGATTTTACTGCCAAAAGTTTAATCATTATTAAAAATTTGCAAGATTAGAACTTTGAAGACTTGCTTTAGTTGTTTTTTCTTGAGCGCACTAAATTTTTCTTGCTTATTTTTCTCATTCTCTTTAAAGGAAAAGTTTACTTCCAGAATGAAAATGTCCTGATACTCACCCCCATGTCATCCAAGTTCATGTCTGTCTGTCTTCACTCACAAAGTTTTTTGAGGAAAACATACCAGGATTTTCTCTATATAATGGGAGCCAATGGTTTAAAGGCCCAAACTGCAGTTTCAGTGCAGCTTCAAAGAGCTCTACACGATCCCAGTCGAAGAATAAGAGTCTTATCTAGTCATTTTCTTAAAAAATGTAACATTTATATATTTTTGTTGGTTTCTCTTTAACCCTCGTGTTAAGTTCAAGTCATGATATGAAATGTTAACACTTACCTGTGTGTTTGAAAGTGCACATATGCATAATTTTTGCTACCACTGTGTTAGTAGTTATTTTCTTAAATATATTTGTGACTCTTGGAATTAATTACACTGAAACTTAATAAATGCTTTCAAATGATTTTATGTGATGGAATGTGAACAGTCAACCTGTATGTCACTATTCAGTCTCTTGAATCAACAGCAATCCCCTGCTGAGTTGTACCGGTATATTTCCGCGTAATGAGCCCAAAATGAGAGATCTTTAGGATATTTTAGGACTTATTCCCCAGTTGACCTCACTCACGTCGCCTCCTTTAATTTCTTCTCATCTAGCTGGATAAAACTCAATTACCTGCGGTGGCCTGAAAGACATCAGGAACCTTCAATTCCAGGCCGGTGGGTTGCAGCTGAATATCTGGCGCGGGCCCAGCGATCGGCCTCTAGAGTCGAGGCTCAGCTCTTGTTCTCCCGGATCCGTGGCACGCTGTCAATTACCATCGAAAATTATTTTGTCTCATCCCTCGGTTTGTAAAAACAAACTGAATCATGTTTACGGTAATGCACGTACAATGGAGGTCAATGGGGCAAGACACTTACCAGGATAAACACAAATTACAAACTCTGTCAAAAGTATCGCACCATTATGCTTAAACATTGTGTTAATTAGTCTGATACACTTACTAACATTGTCTGGAATGTTATACATGATTTTAAACTCTTGTCATGACTATTGTTTAACCTTCTAAGGATACCAGAAAGATTGTTTACAGAGAAACTTACATAATAACCAAGTTTATCTGCCTAAAAGAACAATTTAGACAATTTTACGGCTTAAAATAACAATTTCGTACAGAAGAATTAATAACAGTGCTAAAAGATGCCTTTCTCCTGCGTATTTCCCCATAGACTTACAGTACATTGTAAAGCAAATAGGGTAAATGGGAGTCAATGTGTAAATCTTTGCACACAAAAAAGTACTCGTAGCTTCATAAAATTAAGATTGTACCACTGATGTCACATCAGAGGTTGCGTTAGACTTTAACATTGTCTGTCATTTTGACAGACAGGGTTGTAAAATTTCCATCATGATCTATTATTACCCGTAATAGATAATAATAACATGTAATTGCTTTTATTTTTGTTCATATTTTCGTTTTTAATTGTGAACCTACAAGACGATATAGGCTTATGCATTTATTTTGAAGAGAACAGATGAACAGATGAGACTGCATAACTTTTCATGTTTAACAGCACACCCCGCTGTGACAGCGATTTTAATATATTCAAATTTTTATGAACCAATATTGATTCTTAAATCCCAATCGATCTTTTGGTCTATGCTGTTTGTTTTCAGTTGATTAATAGTGCGCCTTCCATCCAATAAATCGCAATAGGCTAAGCTTTTTGCTAATTTTGATATGAAACAAAGCCCCAGATTTCAAATTCTGTCCATTAGGAAATTCAAGCTATAAATGCCGTTTTGGCGCTCTTTAATGTGGCGTGATAGATCGTTGTAGCTTCTGTGTACTCGCCTGTGTGTTATCAAACGCATAGCAAAACATTCCAGACGATTTCATTTTTGTTCTGGATCCCGTGCTCTGCTGCTACACTGGAGCGCAGTCGCCACCAACTGGACAGGAGTGGAAATTACAGTTAGAAGTTACAGTACATCACCCTCTGTGTAATCTGTCAAAGCGACGAACGGCCTTCAGATTTTTCCGTCAATGACGGACAATTTTCGGTTAACGTGACCTCTGTGTCTATTGACTATTTTAAGGATGCCCTTACTACCTTTCTGGGCCTTGAACGTGGTAGTTGCATTGCTGTCTATGCAGGGTCAGAAAGCTCTCAGATCTCATCAAAAATATCTTAAATTGTGTTCTGAAGATGAATGAAGGTCTTATGAGTTTGGAATGACATGAGGGTGAGTAATTACTGACAGAGCTTTAATTTTTTGGGTGAACTGTCCTTTTAACTTGTGCCAAACTTGGAACATTCATTTAATCTACTGAAAAGTGCTGATTGTGACATCAAATGTCTTCCTTCAAAAGGCATGTGAAGATGACTAAGAAAACATGTCACTATACAGTTCAAACCTGATTGGATAAGTTATGTATTGTGCAAGATGACTGTTATTGTGTTTTGTTGGTTTTAATCATTTCAGTTCATGACTAACATCACATGGTCACCCCCAGAAGAGCATAATAGCTTATTGGAACATGAAGAAATAAATCAAAAGTATGTGGAACAGACTTTCTCAGTTTTAGTTTTACAGCTTTTGTGTCTTAATAATACATGCTTGACATTCGGTGAATAAATGAGTACAGCTGGTACTTCTTAGCGTGTGGTAATTTCGAAATCATTCCCGTGCCTCTGTTCAAAATGCTGACAATAGTTTAACTTAATAATTGAGGGGCATCTGAGATGTTTGGGGACACAAAGACACAAAGTTACTCCCAGTACCACCAACTTAAATGAACTCATAGAAATGAGCTGGTTAAAATATAGGCGGCACACGGAACAATCCAAATGACCCGTTTTGCCACCCCTCGCCCATCTCAGCAGATGGCACCACACAGATGGCACGGTCATGGTCCACCGTTACAGGACAGACAGGGGAAGTAATGGCCAGGCCTGCGCTTTGTAATGATTACAGCGGTGTTGGGAGTCACGTTGACCAGAAGCTGCGATGATCATTAAAGACAATGAACAATAAAAAGCTAACAGTACGTTCTGATGAAAATAAACGGAGCAGTTAAAACGGAAGGTTTTCATCATTTGAAATCACTTTGGGTTCTTCAGTGTGACAAATTCTTATTTAAATGTACAAATATTCCCTTTAAGTATATTTTAAGCTAATGGATACTGTGTGTAATTATAAAGGAATCAAAAAAATGCTGTTTACATTCATTTTGAATGAAGTCAGATAAAATGTGACAATGTAGGATGAGCAACATTCATCATGTGATCGGTCAATGTCCAACAGTATGCAGTGATGCAATTCATCTAGTGCTTGTTAATCATTTTATTTTAAAAAATGACATGCAGTGGCCTCAAAATGTATTTGGACAAAACTCAAAATCAAATGGCATTTATTTTAAAAGAATCTTTTCAGGTATTAGTAACTTTAAAGTGATAGTTCACCCAAAAATGTAATTTATGTCATACAATTGACCAGTGTTGGGAGGTAACGCATTACAAGTAACGCAAGTTACGTAATATTATTACTTTTTCCAAGTAACTAGTATAGTAACGCATTACTTTTTTAATTGACAAGAAAATATCTGAGTTACTTTTTTCAAATAAGTAACGGCAGTTACTTTTCCCCCCATTTATTGATTAAAATCTCTCCTGTCCCCATGTTGAGAGAAATCGGGAGTAAGATGTTAGTTCGAGAAATGTGAACATGCATTAATTCATCTCACTCACAAAAAACAGATTCAGTATTCCTCAAAATAAATAAAAACAGAGAAATTCAACTCAGAATATGACGCAAACCTGCAATAATTAAATATGTTAAATAATACAAATATCCTTTATGCATTTAATCCCATTTTATTAACCGATGACTTTGCTGCCGACCTTCGATGATCCAATTCAACCATACTAATAAGCAAAAATTACTCAAGATAATCTAACATTTGTTTTCCTGGTTTTTTTTTTTTATTATTATTGCTGAAGAGTTGACTTTTTTTTTTTCTTCTGCGGTCTGCTGTACAGACGTGAATTTACTTTTCTCAAAGCCTGAGGCTTTTGGTGTGAAAAGGCTTTTACATTTGGCAAAAATAGAACTTTTTATAATAACAAAAACAAACAAGCAAACCCTGCCCAGAATTAAAAAGTAACGCAAAAGTAAAGTAACACATTACTTCCCATAAAAAGTAACTAAGCAACATAATTAGTTACTTTTTTAGGGAGTAGTGCATTACTTTTAAAAGTAACTTTTCCCAACACTGCAACTGACATGTTCAAGGCCCAGAAATGTAGCAACATCATTAAAATAGTGCATGTGACATCAGTGTGCAAAGAAAAAAACAAAAATAATGAAAATAGCTTTATAAAATTATGAATTCACTGAACCACTGATGTCACATGCCCTGTTTTTTAATGTTCTTACTGTGCCTTGAACGTATCATATTCGTTGCCGTTTATGCAGGGTCAGAATGTTCTCAGATTTCATTAAAAATATCTTAATTTGTGTTCTGAAAATGAACAAAGGTTTTACGGGTTTGGAACAACATAAGGGTGAGTAATTAATGACAGAATTTTCATTTTTGGGTGAACTTTCCCTTAATACATGAAGTCATGTTTGCCAAAACTGATGTAAAACTTCCATTAATATCAATTGCAGTTGGTTTAAAAAGAGGCAGATTAATGGGGAATAAAATCTCCTGAAGTAGCAGCAGATTTCTGTAAGCATATAACTTTTGATTGTCATATTGATTTTCAGTTCTTGAAACTTTAATTGAAACGTGAAATTTATCTCATGACAAAAAAAAAAAACATCTGTCACTCTGACGTTGCTCAAAGTCATTACTTCTATTCAAAAACAATAAAATAGATGGGTTGAAGGTTTCAAAATATAGCAAAACTGAGCCAGTTCCAAATACTGTATGCTTGTTCTCTTCTGGTGTAGTTTATTTGTGACCCTGGACCACAAAACCAGTCATAAGGGTCAATTTTTTAAAATTGAGATTTATACATAATCTGAAAGCTGAATATATAAGCCTTCCATTGATGTATTTGTTAGGATACAATGATTTGAAAATCTGGAATCTGAAGGTGCAAAAAAATCCACATATTGAGAAAAATCTCTTTGTACGTTCTTTAAATGAAGTTCTTAGCAATGCATATTACTAATCAAAAGTGAATTTTGACACATTTATGGTAGGAAATCATGGAAAATTGATCATTTTGACTCATACAATGTATGAGCTATTGCTCATACTATGTTTGGCTATTGCTACAAATATACTCATGCTACTTAAGAATTGTTTTGTGGTCCAGGGTCGCATTTTACAAATATCTGTAATTAGAAAATTCTTCTGTATTTACTGTGGGATCCATAAAAGAACGAATCACTTCAAAGACAGTATCGTCACACAAGGTGTGACTTCCATATCTCCTAAAGGAGCTTTTTTAGATAGCACATATATTGAGGGTGAGGGAATCACTCCGGCGAGGCAAACATATCAGACAGCTTTTTAGAAAAGACCTCGACTGATAAGAAAGCAAACTAAATTTAATTCTCAAAGTGGGAGTGACTCTCCACTTATCTGCTCCTTTGGAAAATGCATTATAGGTATGCTAAGTGGAATTTACTTAAAAGGGAAGTAAAGTTTGTGCTGGAGAACGGACCAAAGCAGTGAGTGACGGATGAGTGTTTGTGCTGTGAGTAAGTTTCCCCAAAGCCCACTGAAACATTCTAAAAATGCATTAGCAGGACCTCAGTCTGTACATCACAGGATATTTATAGAGCAGGCGCCTTAATGTTTCCCCTAAAGATTTCAAATTATCTCCGTCAGTGTGTACCAACTAGAAAGAAATGAAAATTCTGTCATCATTTACTCACCCTCATGTGGTTCCAAACCTGTATGAATGTCTTTCTTCTGCTGAACATAAAAGATGATATTTTGAAGAACAAAGTAGCCACTGATTTCCATATTTTCTATTATTTCAAAATTCTAATTTTGAAGTGAACTATCCCTTTAAATGAAAAGCTATTTTGTATGGCTCCGTGGGCTTTAGAAGTAATTCAGCCATAAAATCTCCATATAAACACTAAAAGAGCTAAAGCATACTAAAGCATTCACTAGTTGTTGTTGTTGTTTTTTTTTTTAAGAATTCTTTGCAATTTCAAGGACAATCTCTCTCCCTTTCTTCTGTGATCTCATGTTTAGGTTTGGTGACTCAACTTGACTCATCAAGCCATTTTCTGAAGTGCTACTGACTTTAAACAACAAATTCCTTTACTTTAGTCTTCTCTTAAATGCGTCCTGCAGAGAGAACCTAAATCCTGAGGAATACATTTGGAATCAAATCAAATCAATAGGAATCAAAAGAATTTCCATACAGGGCTTGGTTCTTTGGTTCTTTCTATGCGTGTATGTGGTCAAGGTACACTCTTAAAAATAAAGGTGCTTCATGATGCCACAGAAGAACCTTTTTTGTCTAAATGGTTCCATAAAAAACCTTCTGCATCTGAAGAACCTTTTCTGTTTCTGAAAGAAGGTTCCTAAGATTATAAAAAGGTAAGAAAGAGATAGTTCTTTAAAGAACCTTTGATTGAATGTTTTTTTTTGGAACCAAAAATGGTTCTTCTATGGCATCGCTGTGAAGAACCTTTTAAAGCACCTTTATTTTTAAGAGTGCATCTACACAGCAAGAACCAAATACCCAGAGGAATTGTAAAAGCTGAAATATTTGACATTGTGGAGACAACGTTTCAGATCCCATGAGGAAAACAATGTTATAAATCAAAACACAGAATGTTTTCTGTAAAGGACAGGTTTAGTGGTAGGGTTAAGGGAGTTTTTCAGCAGCCATTCCTCCTGTCACATGATCCTTCAGAAATTATTCTAACTGTTGAATATGTGATGTTGAAATATTTCCAAAGTTCATTAAAATTGTAGAAACTTGGTGGCGTGTCTAAAACACTGGAAGAAACACCAGTCCTTTGCTGTCTTTCATTGAAGTGAACAAACCTAAATCTTTAGCAATTCACATGACATGCAAGTCACAGCTTCACATGGAACAGGACTACCATGATGGACATGATGACCAAGGGCCATTTGCATAAACTTAGCCTCTATGTTAAGACAGTGTCTTAAGAACTAGCCTGACCAACTAGCCAAAGGGTCTCATTTTTTGGATTCAGCTTAGACCAATCTGCATTTTTATGTGACTGAATTTTAAAAATTATTACTAGTCTTAAAAAGAAAAAAAAATTGGCTGACTAACTTTTAAGGATAGTCTTAACCTTTTATGCAACCAGGATGCACAGGATAAACGGAATGATTTTAAGTCATTAACGCGTCCCAAGGGAAGGACTCAAAAGATACATGGTTTGATGCCCATTCAGACACCCACACTTCACCAATGCAAAAGGAACAAAGAAAGGAAGTGAGGTCTATTTATAGACGCAACCAGGGGAATATGGGTAATGTAGTGCACCATATATGGAAACGTAGTGTACTAGGACTTGTGGAAGATGTAGTACAAAGGAAAAAGAAACAAATGAGTCAAATTCACAACACTAGTATGATGATTTGGTGCTCAAGAAACATTTCACATGGTCAGTGCTGAAAACAGTTGCTGTTGTGCTGCTTAATGTTCTTGTGGAAAATGTGTTTTTTTTTTCAGTTCAACAATTTTTTTTTTTATTTATATGATTTTTTTTAACAATGCAAACCCATTTACTGTGATCTTTGTATATATAAATAAATAAATATGAGATAAACTGTAAAGACCTGTGCCCAGAAAAAGTCCCTTAAAAATAAGAAAATAGCCAACATATGTTTCACAACATGCATCCATCAGAACATTTCAGAAGAGCAATGATAGGCCTATTTCTGTTTTATTTCTTCAGCCTCATATATTGGATATTTCATTTTGAACATCAGTATCCACTCACTGGCATTTTAGACACTCAGAAATGATGAAATGCCAGTTTATGAAGCATTCAGTGGCATGACAGGCAGGCTGTGGTACTTAGAGACGTCTCTGTGTGCACCTCTCTTATCTAAGACATTGAGTTCCATCATCTGTGAGAGTCCTCGGGTCACAAACACTTCAGCACTGTGCAACAGTGACTCATGCTCTCCTGGGACCTGTGTGGGAGAACAGTCCATATTCATCACAAACCGGTGTGACTCATCTCAGCAAAATATCTATCTATCTATCTATCTATCTATCTATCTATCTATCTATCTATCTATCTATCTATCTATCTATCTATCTATCTATCTATCTATCTATCT
>JAHKKF010512886.1:0-10263 GCA_019740295.1 Labeo calbasu | reverse complement strand
CTATCTATCTATCTATCTATCTATCTATCTATCTATCTATCTATCTATCTATCTATCTATCTATCTATCTATCTATCTATCTATCTATCTATCACTGTACAGTTGTATTGCTAAAGTATTTCTAAGATACCCAACAACAAACTGTGCAATAATAATAGTGCAAATAATATGTAATGTATTGTATCAAAATTAGTGCAAAATAATTAAAACTAAGGTGAAATAATCTAATCTAACAGTGCAGGGTGTACATTTAAATAAAAAAAATATTAAAACTATTGCTAAATGTGCCAACTCTCTATCGCCTTCCTTTCGGCTATTTCCGTTCATTTCCGTAACTCTTCGGAAACGGTTCAGAAGAGGGGCAGGACTCAGCGCTCGAGTGCGCCTGTAACTAATCCAGTTCATTCCACCGGATCAGTTCACCTGAACTCCTGTCGAATGTTCATGCGCGCCCAGGTGAGCTTTACCGGATACTATCTTTCGAGACAGCACCTACTTGACAGTTTGAGTCTTTAAAAGAGTTCATAATAGTTTGGGTTAACTTCAAAAGCGGACTTTGTGATTATTTTAAAACAATCTCCAAACACTTCTGAGGAATGCGGCGGATCTGAATCACAATATTTGTATACTGTTTGTGTTTACAAAGTGATTTGGGTGGCACGAAACAATCTGAAAAGCAAATCATGGCAACGGGAGGATTTAAATCTAACAGCGCAACGGACTTTCTGGAGGAATGGAAAGCAAAGCGTGAGAAGATGAGAGCAAAGATGCTTGGAGATATCGCCGCTGCCACCGGGAGGACAACTGAGTTAAACAACAACGGCAGCTCGGTTAACTGCGTCTCGGCTTCGTCCTCTTATCCGGTGGCCCGGTCTTCCTCTTCGACCGCTTTGAAGGATGAACCGAAGAAACCCGAGCCGCCCGGGGAAAACTTGAAGAAGACGCCGGAGAAAGTGAGTGGAGTCCCGCAGGGGGAGAGCTCGAGTCCCGCTGGTGTGGATGACAGTGATAAGGAGAGTCCCACACATAGCAAGAGCAAAGAGAAGAAGAGCTCAGGACCCAGCGCCAGAAAGGGCAAAGGACAGATAGAGAAAAGAAAGTTAAGAGAGAAGAGGAGGTCAACAGGTGTTGTAAGCATACCGTCCAATGAGGTGAGTTCACTTGTTTTAAAGTTAACCATATCATCCAGGTAGCAGCAGGGCTATGGTATCAGATGATGTTTATAATCACAACATTCATATCCATATGTATTACCATTGTACTTCCAAAAATACGGTAATACCGTGTTGTACTTCTTGTATAAGAATGCCCACTTTTGCTGGGTTGTCTTTGTTGCAACCACATGTTGGCAAATGTTAGCCAAACTTTGTATGTTAAGTATAAAAACTTGGTATTGCAGTGGCAAGTAAAATAGACAAGCATTGTGCCTTCATATAAATAACAAGTCAATACCATGGGACTTTTATTGGACTTTTATAAAAACATTGTTTTAACATGGCACCATGTCTACAAAGTCATGAAAATGGATACTTGGCCATGATGCTTTGATGTATACCGTGTCACTGAAGGATTGTCATATTGATATGCAGTTTTTGTACCAAATAAATCCCATGGTATTACCAATGGCACCATATCTAACATAGCTGTGTGGCCCATATACTGAGTTACAACCATATGTTTTGTAAATTAAGTATAAAACATGGTATTACTGTTTTACCATGTCTATAAAACCATTAAAATGGTTATTTGTCCATGATGTGTACCATGACAATGATTAATATACCATGTATTTTTAGTGCTGTCAAATGAGTAATAGCGATTAATCGCATCCAAAACAAGTTTTTGTTTACATAATATATGAGTGTACTGTGTATTTTTTATGCACAGATAAATACACACACATGCATGTATATATTTAAGAAAAATGTTATGTTTATATATTAAATATTTATTTGTAATATCAATTAAATGAAAATAAATATATACATTTTAATACACGTAAATATTTTTAAAACATATACTGGTATGTGTGTGTATTTATACTTTATACATAATAAATATACACAGTATACACACATTTATTATGTAAACAAAAGCTTCTATTTTGGATGCGATTAATCATTTGACAGCACTAATTTAAGTGTATTTCAAAGCATATTGTGGTATTACCATCATACTAGTTAACAAAAAATTATTCTAAGCATTGTAATGGTGTGGTACTTCTGTAAATGATCTGTCGGCCCATTTCTACTGAGTTGAAGTTGGAACCATGTTTGCATATGCACAGTATCCTAAATATGTTTTGTAACTGAAGTAGACAAGAATGCATTATTGGAAGCATATTTGCATATGCACAGTATCCTAAATATGTTTTGTAACTAAAGTAGACAAGAATGCATTATTGGAAGCATATTTGCATATGCACAGTATCCTAAATATGTTTTGTAACTAAAGCAGACAAGAATGCATTATTGGAACTATATTGTGTGACTACAAAGCATTTATCATTCTTTATAAACATGGAAACACCATAGCACCTCTTTCGTAAGTGATCTGTTGGTCCATTTGTGCAAACCGGCATTTTTGCTTGCATAGACACAACTCTAGCCAAGTTATATAACTTGAGAATAAAAAGCTGTAATCTGAAATCCATCATTAAATGTCACTGCAGTTAACTCGCATGCCTTCCTTATGTATGTGAAGGATCTGTTCAAAGCATGTTCTCCTCTAGGCATCCCTCACATAAATCAAGACTAGAAGGCAGTGAGTTTGATCACTAACAGATTGAGATAATGCTATACATATTTTGTGTGTTTCATGATTTGTAATGACTGAGAGTTGCAGAATAACATACTGTATCATGTAGGTGATGGAGAACATAGTACGGCTGTTCCTCTAGTTAAAGACACCTAATCAGCTGATTATAAGTTTTACCACTGCTATCTCTCACCCCTTTTGAGCCAAGGGAGGCTTGTTAGTGTAGCATGCCTTACTGGAGCTGTGAATGCCTGCGTACCACCCAGCTCCACTGCCCGGCGGATAGTTACTGTTGGACACTGACCAGTATGTCTGCTTGGGCCTAAGACATCCTGTCATTAGCCTCTTGTGCTGTGCCAAGGTAAAGTAGTTTGGGAAGTGGGTGCAGGCCAAGACTTAATGTTAGGGTGTCTTGATAAGTGTGCACACTCATGCCCCATGGTCTCTCTGGGGCTGTTACTGCAAGAATGCATATGTGGGGCTGGTTAAATTATTTATCGTTTTGACACTTCATTTTTCTTCCGTCTGGGGTTGAAGCGAGCATAAGCGAGGGAGCGTGGCTTGCAGTTTGAGCATGTGTAAGTGTGAAGGAAGTTAATGGCTATGACATGCTGTCTAAACACATTCAGTCAGGGTTCCATCACCTGAAACTATCATGTGGTATGGTGTCCAACCATATGTCTCACACCTCTTGGACAAAACAGGTCCAGTGTCTGCTTGCTTTGAGAAAAGAAATGCAGTAAACCAGACATTTGGGCTTTCCGTAGGTCGTTTCCCTGTACTTCCTGCTGTGGCTTCAAATTTATAGGGCTCATTGTTCCACCGTGTGCATTTAGCAGCTCGCTGTGAGTTACTGGACTCTTGCAGAGCCTCCCGGGTTCTCTGCCTGAAACCTAAACTTTGTTTCCCACTGTCATTGTAATAGGAGCTGATAACGTCTATAAAGCCTGCCCTGAACTTCGTCTCAGAGTAATTCGTCATCAATTTATTGCGAGTTTGCAAATGAGCAGTGCATTGCAAACACCTAAGCCTTCTGTATGTGTATGTCCCACTGTAACTTTAATCCGTAACGTGTTTGTTTAGTATTACAGATCTGAAAGTTCATGTCACAAGCTAGAACGTTTGATTAATCTTTCCTTGCTATGTGTGTTTATCTAGGTTGACTGAAAAGTTTGTTTTAATTTTTGAGCATTTGGACCAGCGTGGTTTTAATAAACGCAAATGCTATTGTTTGACATCTGGCCGAGTCTCAATGTCCTCACGACCTGTTTGGAGATAAAAGGCTCCATGTCCGGTCTGCTTGGCAGGTTTCCATTTCAAAATTCCAAGTCCAGCATAAACAACGACATTCTCGACTTTATGTGGTGTGAAAACCTCAAAGTCGTGTTTGCACAGGAGAACTGGAGATGAACCTTGATATGGTTGTCCATCATTTTTTATTGTGTCCCATTTGGATGGAATTCGCAATCCTGAGAAATAAATATTTATGATTGTTTCTTGCTGAAGGAGTTGCTGGCGGCAATAAGCCAGGTCGTTTTTCACTCTCTGAGAGGACGTTTGGCAAATCTAAAGCCTGACTAGGCACACTTGCACACTGAGTCTGAAATTTCCGTATGCGTTTTTCGTAATCGTCATACTAAAAATTCATCACGCACGGAAATCTTGCACACTGAGTCTGATATGTATTAATTAGTTGCGTTAAAATTTGCAAAACAGTACAAAATGGAGCAGTGAGGATGATTTTGTTGTCCTCTCTCTTCTTAAAAAGAGAAAAAGAAAGAGGAAATATTGGATCTATCCAATCCTGAGATTAGAGAGGAAGGATAGTTTCACCTCCTTATCATGGAGCTGCGGGATTATCCCGGGCGATTCAAAGTTTACTTCAGGATGTCGGTGGCTCAGTTTGATGCTTTGCTAGTAGGGATGTAATGGTATTATCAATCTCGTGGTATCGCAATAGCAAAACTCTCGATGTTATGATGGTTACATATGAAAAAAAGTGTAGTTTTTAAAATATATTTAAACTTCTTATTCTAACATAAAAGGTCTTTACAGTTGTGTTTTGGGCCATTATGTTTTGGCACAGTATCTGTCAAATGAAACAAAAGTGTTTTAAAGCAAAGCGCCCACTTCGTTCAGGCGATCAGTTTGTGATCCGGTGTTTTCCGCACCTCGGAATGGCTCTGTTTGCAGTGAATGAATGCAGTGAACTCGTTTATTGCATGTGCTGTGAGTTTAGCACGCGTTTGGGAACGCAACGGCCATCAGCTATGCTTTATTTTCGGTACAGATGATTACAGCATTTCATTAGATTTGTAGTAAGATGCGTTTTTGTAAGCCTGTTTTCACTCAAGTTGGAGTCAAAATAAAAGCTCTACCGGCATTTCCGTCAAGCTTAAAAGTGCAGTATGAATTGCTGACAGCTAGCGGTTTCAATGGGTAACGTTACTGCAGTCCAAATTCAAAATATCTCTTTCAAGTGTAGAAATTAGGAAAAAAGTATTGTAATTTCCCTACTGTAGTGTAAAGCAAAGATAATATTCTATGAAATATTCATTTTCATTTATTTTACAGCGCAATTGTATAACAATATATGGCTATTACTGTCATAGGAATAACAGTAATATAAAATTGTTGATATTATTATTATATTCTATTTTGTTTGGCTTCTTTAGACACCAGTGTGAATGTAATTTAGGCTGAGATAGTATACCACAACTAAAAAGAGGGTTGAGTCCCCTTTAAAGTTCAGTTTTTTTCTGACTAAATTTTGATCTCTCAAAGTGCATTAGACAGAATAGTTCAACTTTAACTTTTTAACTTTTATTTTTTTATTTTCTTTTTTTCCCCCCAAAGTCTTCATTTGTTTTTTTTTTTAAGTATTGCAATAAATATAGTATCATGGACTTCACATCAAGATATTATCGTATCGTGAGATTTTGATATCGTTACATCCCTATTTGCTAGCGATAATGGAGCTACGTATTAATAAGAAGACCATCAACTTCGTGAACTCAGTGTGGAAGGACCTAGATACAGTGGTTGTGCTGCAAGACAAAGTGGATCGACTCGTCAGACGCCATTCTTGATTTTGGTGTTCGCTTGTACGGTGGCTCTAAATTGTCAAAACACCTTTAAAAATGCTCGCTATATATGCAGAAAACTGAACCCGATCCATTGTTTTTATCATGGATGGAAGTTTCGTAGACAGTGTGTAAACGTGACTGACACAACTTAAGGTCGTATTTATTTTTTAACATGCCAAAATTTGATCTCAAGTTCTTGGGAATTTGCTGTACATTTGTGACATTAAAACAGGAAACTTTGAATAACTGGCAGAAGTTTGGCATTGGCAACAGTCATGTGGACGAAAAGCAGTCCTTAACATTTCCTTATCTTCTGGTTCTAGTGACCTGTAGGGTCTGGTTAACCAAACAAAGCCTTTACACAAGCAAATCACGACTAGAAGTCGTTGAAATGCTTTTGTTAAAGCACTCTTTTCTTTTACAGCTTGTGGACTGCTATGTTTTAAACCTGCGGTTGTTGTTCAACTTAATTGTTTGCACTCGATGACCTGTTGTTAAAATGTCAAAACATGATCACCTTAGTTAACTGCTGTTGTATAATGTCAAACACAAAAATTTGGTTTTGCAGTTTTGTGATATTGTACATTTGCCTTTGCTGGCAACGGTCTACTGCCTGGAATGAGACTTTGCCGCCTAAACAAGCATGGGACGGCATGTTTTGCAGTCACCATTTTTTCCAAACAAGGTCACATCAACACTACAAATACCTCTGAGATTCAGTCATGGTGTAGGCAAGGTAAGCGACTAGCTTTGAATGCTTTCTCCTTTTGTTTTTAGAACATTCCAGGCTATATAGTGGAGTATTTTTGGTTATCTTTTCAACAACGGGTTACCACTGATATGTGTTAGAGGTTGCATTGCATTCCCTTGTTTTCCTGTAGCTTGGGATTATGAGCAGCTTGAAAGTTTCAAAACTGAGGTATTGATAAAACAGGTAGAGTCTCAGGGTCCCACTACAAGGCTCTGGGAGGCTCCTTTGGATGTCAGGCCTTGTTAATGTACCGCTCAACATTCAAAGCATGATGTGCTACATCCATTTAACTGTCGGCCCACATCAGCACACATAATCGAAGAGCTGGAATGCAATGAGACCAAGACTCCCAGTACTGGCCCTCTGAGCGGTCACCCTTCTCCTCAGATTACATTTCGCTCGATCTTACTCAGCCGTCCGGTCTTTTCAAGCATTACACAGACTGACTCGCTTTCAGTTCAGAATTTATGCTCTTCCTTGTTTATGATGCATGACAGGCATTGCCATTTTCTATGCGTGCCACAATCATTTCCGTTGCGTGTCGTAATGATGCATATATGATGATAGCGGCACCTTTTGCGTTTGGGTTCGTCTCTTATAAACACAATGGTTACGGTGTGTGCACATGCATTAGCTAGCCGATTTATTGTGACGGCTGTGCGTTCATCACTCTTCCTCATTGGTGTAGACAGCGTGTAGGTATGAACTCTATAAATAGCCCCTTTCCAGGCTTGTGTGTTCAGCTCTTTTTGTTTACTTGAGAAATATCTCAGTGCTTTGTCAGCATCGCAGTGACGCATTGCTGCACATTGAGTCGTCACTGATTAACGTGCACCAGCCACCACATAGAGAATGAACTATCTGACCTGTTGCTCCCTTGGTGTGGCCATCTTTTATCAAGCATAGTTGTCTGTGTTCAAGAGTGTTTGCTTCTTAGATCAATATTCGAAGCATGTAGGTTAGTGGGCAGAGTTCAAAAGAGGAATGAATAAGTATAAATATAACTTGTACTGAGATAGGCCGCCACGTGTTGGGGAAGCTACTGTGAAGCTGTAGCAGCTCGTAATTAAATGAAAATTAGACAACAGTCAAACTAGCCGTTTAACATGTTTTAACCAGACGTGACGATAAATTGAATGGCAATAATAATTTGTTTTTTTCATAAGTGTGCACAACAGCAGATGATGTGACACTAGATTTTAGTGGTTGCTTGGTTTCTTTTTCTGCAGCATTGCACTTGTTTGTCCTGCATACAATGAAGTGCCATTGTACTGAAGTACTACTCCTCATGCATATTTATAATCAAATATAGATAGAGACTCGTTGTGGATAGAAGAGACTAATTGTGCAATGAATTCTGTATATCGCCCACACACAAGTTTCTTTTGTTTGTTAATAGTTTCAGCGTTTTTATGTACAGACCTTTTCATGTCAGGCCTAGTTGGAATATATATATAGTGGTCTTTATAGCGCAGACACACATAGGGGTGGAACAATATACTGGTAAGCACGATTAACCAGTATAAATTTGTCAACCGGTAGAGGTTTTGGACTGTCGTCTCTATTGTGGTTACATGCTCACGTGACATTGCTGTTCTACGTGTTTACAAAAATGAATCGTTTGCATGCGTTTTTAAGCATTGCGGTTTAAAAACATGCGGTTTTAAGCCATTGAAATGCAGTCAGCTGTGAAACGTAACTCATTTTGCGCACGTGAAGATGGTGTTCATAGAGCGCAGGAGTATTTTTGCAGGCTTTGAACAGTTAAATACACACTTGTACGTGTCAAAATACCTGTCTTTGCAAGTATCCTGATAAACGCAGTAATTTAGGTCTTAAGTGAAAACAAACAGCTGAGAAAGAAAACACACGTGCAACAGTATATTGGATCAGGGCAGCTCTTAAAGTGACAGCAGTCTAACATTCCTTTAATATTAGTTAATCAAACGACAAAAAAGAGGAAAAATCTCTCCCTGCTCTTGACTAAATCACTTTGTAACTTTAATAAGAAGACATATAGTCATTTACACCGTAAATATGTGTTTTTTATACATTTGATTACTTTATGCAGTTTATGTTGCATTTCTTATTTATTTGTTCTACTGTAGTTTTTTGTCATATTGCTTGTAATTAATTTCTTCTTTTTTTCTTGGCTGGTATCAGTTTATTGTGATATTGTGAGTTATTTTGACTTGGGTTAAATGTGTTTACCCAACATGCTAGATTATTTTATTTAGGCTATGCCAGCTACTGTTTAAAAATTATTATATTGCTGCTTTAAAATGGACTGGAACACACATAGAATTACTAGAGGCAACAGCAATAATCAAAAGTTGAACATTTATTATTAAGCAAGAACACATGGACATATACAAGACAAATTGAATTAATTTAGGTGAATACAACATAGTTTACAGTATTACATACATTTAAACTCATTTAACAAGCATTTTAGACATAAAAAAAATTAACGTTTAAAAGTAGCATTTTAATTTTAGTGTATTCAACTGTTCTCTGCAATCGATTTTTACAGAAATAGTGCTAATTCTCATGCCGGTCGCTGAAATCTGAGCCAGTGAAGGGCTGCTGTTCGCCGGGGTTACTGCGAACTTCAGGCCGCGGCCTCGTGTTTCACTCGCAGCTGAAAGATGCCCGTGACTGGGTAAAAATATTAAAATAACCCAATAAAATGACCCAGCGGGCTGAACCCAACATTTGAACCCAAACGAGAGGATATGGAGAGTGCATTTGATTACAGTATAACCGAAAAACAGTGATGTAGCATTTTGTCAGACTACACAGCAATTCTTTGGAAGCAAAAAATGTTTCTGGAAATAGCTGAGATAATGTCAGGCTACTAAAAAAGTAGTTAGGTTAGTGGTGTAGCTGGTATAGTAACTGTAACACTTTCACTTTGTCAGTCCATATTCATCTGGGAGCCAGTGGGCAATCTGATTTATTTTTTTTAATGTGTATTGCAGAACACTTGGAGAGAGATGCCAGCGTGTTTTTAATGATATCGGCTAACACTTTGTCACACAGTGATTATTTACACGGCTGCCTGTTAGCTTTGATTGTGTGCAAGCAGAAACAATGATTATAAAACGGAGTGGATTTGGCCAGTAGTTGTTTGCGAACATTCCTTTCAGCAGGGCGCTTGGTATGAGTTCGTGGTAAAACCAGGCCACTCTGCGTGATTAGGCATTAGCCTGTCTGCTTACATTCACCATTGCACAACAAGACAAACCAGCTCGCTTTTTGTTTCTATTTTTCTTTTCTTACTACCAGCCTTTGATCTTTTCCCCCTCCATCTCTCATCTCTCGCTGTGTCTGTTTTCTCTTTCTGTCATGTGGTGCAAAGCATGCTGATAGGTTGGTATTTCAGGATCTCAAATCAGTTTCACCTGATACAAGATACTTGTTTATTATAGGGGCAAAGAGCAGAAACAGAAAACAATGTAAAGTTTAGGTTTATTATAGTACTTCTTATCTCCACAGTTGTTTTTAGTATTCATTCAGAATTCTTAATAAGCAATTTTAATTGAATTCTTAACCGTATGAGTGTTAACTTTGGTATGTAACTCGTCTCGTCACTTAATGTTTGTTTGTTTATTTGGAGATAAATAAATTAAAGATAAATTATGTCCAGTGAGTAATGTTGAGAAAGGT
>JAHKKF010512885.1:0-21472 GCA_019740295.1 Labeo calbasu | reverse complement strand
TTAAGTTCTTCATGAATTATACATTAACTTGTGATTATCTGTGCATTAATTAAGCCTGAATTAATGCATATTTGTGCACACGTATTATAAAAAGTGTTACCAACTATATAATATTCAGATTATTCCGAGGTTGAAGACCAGTGGCAATAATAATAGTCTTGACTTGAAAATATCATTGCACCCCAACACACTGTACACAGTGAATGATTTTCCCCGTAACCAAAATAGCCAGGCCATTCACTTATATAAAATACTGAAAAGACTGAAACAAACTTACCTCTGTTTAAACAATGTGGCCAAAAACACTTGGATAAAGTCTTGGATAAGCAAGTCACTTCCTCTGAATGAGGGAATAATAATGGACTATGTTATGGTGTCTTTATCAGTAAGTCCTAAACAGTATCAAAACATTAGGCCTAGGATTTTATAAAAGTTTCAGAAAAGAAAAGAAAAAAACCTGTTAACTATGTCAACAAACTATGTTTATTAAAGACTTGTTTAAAGATTATTATTCAAGAAATAAACAATTATGTAAGAAAATGAATGTAAAGGATATCTCAAAAGTTGCAGATGCTCTATAGAAAACTGCTATTGGGACATCAAATCAACAGGTCTACATTTTTATTTTAGCAACAACTTAATTTTCACCCACTAATGTGAGTGACCAAAACAAACAAAGAAAGATGATTCACGTAAAAATATCAGGTTGTGTGTTCACAAGAAATATAATACTTTTCCTTGAATATAGCAGTGATTTCCAAAGCAGATTCATTGAGTCTTTCCATTGCATTACATTACTGTAACCAGTTCTTTAAGGTTTACAATTTCTCAATAAACATACCGTTATTTGTGATAAATATAATTTGCATTAACATTAAACAACACTAAAAATATTTTCACCTGATTTTCTATTAATAAAAACGTTTTGTGAGCACTGATGAAATTTTCATACAGTCAAGTCATAAACATAATTAGTTGTCTATGTTTTATTTGTAACATTTCTGATATTGGTTAACTTTTCATCAGTCAAATTCTTTTTTTTCGAGTACAATTGTGCAGTCACAATCACAGACAACGTTTAAGCAATATCGAAACATGGTTTCCTTTACAAAGAACCTACATCAAAAGATCAACATGCTGTCAAGCTCAGACACCCTGTCTTACACTGTACCTGCGATCAAAAGCAGACATTTCGGTTGTAACCTTCAAGTCCGCTGAAACAGTGCAGAAGAAAGCCTCCATTCAGAGGGTTGTCGCTCTCTTGGCCACACCGTTGTAGTGAGCGCGACCTGTCACCTCCACTGCCACAGCCCTGAAGCTGAAACATGTATGGATTCATATAAACAACTGATCACAACTGTTTTTATCTATGCTTCAGCAAACACACACACACATTGGCTCTTCAGAAAAAACATCTTTGCAGTCAGTAAGGATTGTGCAACAGAGGAAGGCCAGATCCTCACTGACTGGATGGTACAGCTTTACCTGCTGTAGAGTCATTACAATAACTAGTCCAGATTATGTAAATTATCATGCAAATTACAGATTAAAAGAAAAACAATGTTGAATAAAGTAGGTTTATGTTTCTTTCACTTGGCAAAAAATCTTAAGAAACAAACAAAGTCCTATCAGAAACTGAAATCTTAAACATTAAATATATTTAAATCTTACATTACAATATTTATTTTTATATTTACTTATTTATATTTGCATATAAAAAGTATCTGAACTTATAATTAAATAATACTAAAATTATTTTGAAAACAACTTTTTTTATAGTGTAATCGTCATTTAAATCAGAACTTCTGATGCAGCATTTCTTGTGTTTTTAAAATTTGTAATAATTATTTCAGTCAGTTATACAAATTATCAGGCAAATTACAGAATAATAAAACACAATGTTGAATAAAGTAGGTTTATGGTTCTTCAACCTACCTAAATAATAACAGCTTAAAGGTGATTACAAAGACTGAAGAGTTACATTTACTAAATAGGATTTTATGATGTTCGCTGTAATGGACAGTGAATCTCAACTTAATCAAACATGTAAACTGTACTGTCAAACTGCTTGATGTGATTCCAGTAATAATCATTTAATAAATGTCGTCCAATAATCATCAGATCATGACTGACAACAATGATCAAATGGAAATTTTGTATTCGGCGAACTAACTTGCTTTAGTAATATAGCCCCAGTGGACTGTCCATAACTTACATAATTATTCTATTACAATTGACATATTTTTGATCTTCATGCATTTTGGGACCGTAAAAAGCGCATTTTCTCATAAGAGACCATTTAGTCCACGTTAATCCTAAAGGCTTATACACAAATAGTGTAATCAGTAAAACTAGCACAGAACTGTCTAGTGCTAGTTTTACTTAAATAATTTTAGAAATTAATAAATCAAAAGGCATCTTACCGTCACAACTGTAAGTTACACTGTTGATACAGTTGATATATCGTTTGGGTTAAAAGAGAGACAACACCTTCAGTAAAAACGTCAACAAATAGAAAACCTTAAATTAAAAAAAAAAAGTGTTACTGTTTACTAAAACAAACAAACAAAAAAAAAAAAACAGCTTGTTTATTATCAAGGTTTTTCTTTTTCAAATTCCTGTTGGATAGTTGTGCAGTGGCTCATTATTGCCTCTCTGTGGCCTGGACGAGAATGACACTTAACTTAAATTAAATTGAATAACATAACTGTTACCATCTCGAAGGAGCGTAACAGACATCAGTTTTGTTATGTTTTGAAAAATGTTTTGTTTTGAATTGTACACGAGGCCTGCTGACGTCACAAATGGAATGTTCACTTAATTTATAGGCGCGCTTATCCCTCTCGCTCATTCTGTAGGTTTTATTACGCTTAGCAAAGTAAGGGATATAACAGTACAACAGTACTAGTACGGGTTTTAACAGTACTAAAGTATTATCAGTACGAGTTATAATAGTTAGTATTATTAGTATATCGGTAACGTACAAGTGTGTATAAATGGGCCTAATAAGGAAGGCACTGACCCGTCTAAGGAATTTCTTAGACGGGTCGAATGTAGAAGAACCCCAACCCAATCCTGATCAGGATAATGAGACACCTGTTGGGGCTTGTGCGGCAGACGGTGGTGGTAGTGATAGTGAGGCAAGGAAAGAAAAGAAAACTAGAAAGAGGAAGAAGTTTTGGAGGTGGCACTCAAGAAGAAAAAAGTACAGTGTCGCTAAGGCTGAGAAGCTAAACCAGACTCCTCTGTCAAAAACAGGCACATACCGGAGTCTTAATCAAGGTAAAAATCACATGCCTATGTTATAAATTTTATTCTCAAACTATAACTTAGCGGGACTATCTACACCTTATGTTTTTTGCCACAAAAACACACAAGAAACGAATGAAAATAGAATGGAGTTGAGGATTTTTGATCTAAGTTTGATATAAAGATAGCTTTTTTAGGTGTCATTGCCAAAACAGTCAATATTTAAGAATTTCAAGATATAAAACAAATCAATTTACATAGTCTAGAAAAGTTTGATTTTTCAAGATACCAAAGTAGGGGAGAATGGAGTGATTTGAGCATGCAGGTAAGTTGAGCCACCCATTGTTTCTAGAAACCTTAAACGAAATTGGTGATATGACCACACATATTTCAATATTTAACCATTTTACTTACCTTGGGCCCCATGTAATACTTACATTTAGGTAACTACATTTAGGTTCAAAAAACAGTTTGCTGTTTGCTGTTCAAAGCGATTTTTGTATGGTCAAGGAGTTACAGGCAAGTCTGAAAAAATATCACACATGTGTTTGTGCTTCAGCAGGTTATATATAATATGAGGCTATAATTTTAGCATAATGTTAGCTGTAAACTGCTGGATAGATGCAAGTTTATTAAAATGGTAGGAGTGGGGTAATTTAAGCCAAAGGTCCTGGGGTAAGTTGAGCCAGTGGCCCACCCCTTCTTGTGATTATAAAGTATTATTTTACTGTAATTCTACATTATATTTCATTAATGTTACACCAAACACATTTTTATTTTGTTCTACTCCATGTGGCTCAACTTACCCTCTCTTTTGTTTTAATTTACCTCAGTGGGGGCAAGTTAAGCAAAGACACCACTTTTTTTAGACCCAAAATGATTATTCCGAAGCATGCACAACATGCTGAAAATTATGTACGTATTTATGTTGGACCCATTACTGTCACATACTTACTTTAAACACACCGTAAGTAAAAACTGGCTCAAGTCACCCTGCTTTCCCCTAAAAAGTGCCCCTCAGTGATGATACTCTTCAATATGGGTTTTTAATATACGTTTTTTTGGGATTTCAGATCTTAAGGTAGTTGCCCCCATTGCTGAGCATCAGCCTGAACAAGAAATCCTCCAACCTGCAGTCCTTGATACACCAGTGCGTTCATCAGCAGATGACGCCAGAGACTCTCCAGTGCGTTTGCCTGCAGATGGCAGCTTAGACTCTGCAGTGAACTCCACAGCACACAATGCCATTGCCTGTGCAGTGGGTCCCATTGCAGATGAGGGCATTGTCTCTGCAGTGAGTCTCATAAAACATCAGGATGTTAACTTTGCTGTAAGACCCGAAGCAAAGACGGACATTGCCTGTGTAGTGTGTCCCAAACTAGATAGGGATGTTGCCTGTGCAGTGCGTCCGAAACTGGATAGGGACTTTGCTTGTGTAGTGCGTCCCAAACTAGATAGGGACGTTGCCTGTGCAGTGCATCCCAAACTAGATAAGGACATAGCCTGTGCAGTGCATCCTGTACTAGATAGGGATGTAGCCTGTGTAGTGCGTCCCAAACTGGATCGGGATGTTGTCTGCGCAGTGCATCCCAAAGTTGATACGGACATTGCCCATGCAGTGCGTCCCAAAGTAGATGGGGGCATTGCCCATGCAGTGCCTCCCAAAGTAGATGGGGACATTGCCCAAGCAGTGCGTCCCAAAGTCTATGGGGGCATTGCCTCTGCAGTGCGTACCCAAGAAGACAAGGCCATTGCCTCTAAAGGGCGTCACAAAATAGAAAAGGGCATTGCCTCTAAAGGGCATCCCAAAGTAGGGCGCTCCAAAGTAGACAAGGGCATTGCTTCTACAGGGTGTCGCAAAGTAGATGGGGACATTGCCTCTGCAGGGTGTCCCAAAATAGATAAGGACATTGCCTCTAAAGGGCATCCCAAAGAAGACAAGGACACTGATTCTAAAGGGCATCCCAAAGTAGATGCCGTCCTTGACTCTTTTCCAACAGGAGAGCTGGACAAAGGTAAGTTTACTGTCATAACTCAAAAGTTTTCACCATTTAGCTTTTTTGCAGTTCATTTAAATAGTCCTCCAGTGCGTCAAATGAATTTTAATTATAAAATGAATAAAAATGAAATGTCACTGTCACTTACATTTGCTTTCTTTTAACAGATCACATTTGTTGGCGGTACAAATTTGGTGGCAAGCTGGGCAAAGGAGGATTTGGCTCTGTGCGAAAAGGGACTCGCTACAAGGATGGTCTTAAGGTATATATTTTTGTGTACTGCAAGCCTTTTTAATGTATTTTATGTTCACTATTTAAAGAAGACAACCTTTTTAAACTGTCAGAATGACCAAACGTGCTTTACTAGGTTTTAATTTACTGCTTGTTGATTTACTTCTCTTCAGGATTCATGATTGGAATGAAATCACCTCTGTGCAATGCTAATTGTTTGTTCTTTGTTTTGTTATCAGGTGGCTGTAAAATATGTCTTAAAGAAGAAACACACAACATATATCACCACTGTAAGTACTGTACGCTTTGCACTCTGCATTTTTCTTCTCACTGTTTATCATCTAGTAACATAATATAGTAACATATTATATTGATGTTAATCATATAAAACAATGTGGCAAATGACCTCAATCTAATGATCATATTTTAATTTTTTTAGGCTTTGCCTCCCAAACCTCTCCCTTTAGAGATTGCGTTGACAGTCATCGTCAATAGGGAGCCCAACTGTCCATATATCATTAAATTGCTGGACTGGCAGGACGGCCCAGATTACTACCTAATAGTCATGGAGCGCCCTATGCCAAGCATGGATTTGGGAAGATTTCTTAAATGCAGTGGAGGTGTAATCAGCGAGCAGACCGCCCAGTACATTATGTGGCAAACCATTTATGCAGCTAACTTTTGCTGTTATCGCGGTGTTTTCCATCGCGACATCAAGCTGCAAAATGTGCTTGTGATCCCGACAACGTTGCAGATCAAATTGATCGACTTTGGATGTGGGGACCTCATGAAGGATTCAGGCTACACTTCCTCCTGTGGTAAGTATTATGCATCAGTTTGCAATCAAATTGTTTGGCTCACTCAGATGCATCCTGTGTATTTAACATGCTTGTGTACAAACATCTAACACAATTTCTGTCCTTCAGGCACCAAACCGTACTTCGCTCCAGAATATTTTGACAGAGGCAGATACTATGCAAAGCCCGCAACAGTGTACTCACTAGGGGTGCTTCTGTTTACAATGCTGCATGGGCGATTTCCAACAGCCAAAGACTTGTACTGCTTGGGCAACAAGCAGTCTGCATTTGCTGTGTCAAAAGGTAAGATTTTCAGCAAAGAAGGAATAATTATATAGCATATATAAAGTGCAAGTGTAGCAAGTGTAAAGTTAAGGTAATAATCAAATTTCTCATCTTTTTTCCACAGAATGTATTCATTTTTTGTCGGCTTGTCTGCAGCGTCGTCCAGAATGCAGGATTCCCTTGGAGCAGATGATTTATCATGATTGGTTTGTATTAGGTTTTCCTAATCAGCTGCCAGTTAGCCAGAATGCATCTAAACAGCATATAAGTCATCGATGAAAAGTAGGTTTATACTGTTAGTGTGGTGTCTGGCAAGCTGACATGAGTGGCCTTTCCGTGCCTCGGGTTAGGCCTTATTACTAGCAAAATCCCCTATTTAGGGACGTTTAAATATTGTAAATATTTGTAAGGTATTATACATTACTGGTGATATTACTGGCAGTAATTAAATATTGTATATAGTTATATTATTTATATTTAAAGTAGTTTAATACTTTTTATATATATATTAAAAAAAACATATTATACCATCCCTCCACTTAGGCCTTATTATAGGCTGAGGGATATTAAAATATTGTATATTATATATACTCTAAGTTATATCGTATATTCTTAAGTAATTTTATACTTTCTTCATTAAAAAAAATACTATACCATCCCTTCACTTAGGCCTTATTACAGGCTGAGGGAAATATTGTATATTATATATACTCTAAGATATATTGTATATTCTGAAGTAATTTTATATTATCTTTATTTAAAAAAAAATTATATATATATATATATATATATATATTATACCATCCCTCCACTCAGGCCTTATTACAAGCTCAGGGATGTTAAAATATTGTATCTATTATTTTAAAGAAGTTTAATACTTTTCTGTTTGAAGTCCCCCTGTAGTCAAAATTTGTATCCCTTAAAATTGATCTTTGATCATCAAAATGACATATGTAATTTTTTTTTTTTTTTTGTGAAAATAATTTTGTCATCCCTTAAAATAGCTTCAGTGTAACTCTACACCCCTTGCCTCATTTACTATACGCGGATCTGTGCGGTTGTGCTCTATTTAGTGCTCTATATGCTCTATTAAATGCTCTATTTAATATTTGATTTTGTGCTGATAATGCTATTGGTATATTTTGCGTGCTAAATCTATCCTTTGACGTGATTGGTTACTGAAGTTTGTGACGTAGCAAAAAAAGGGCTGTTTCAAACCGGATTTCTGGGACAGCCTTTGGGAAACTAGAGTTTTAAGGAGAGAATACTCAGCAATGGTGTTGATTAATGGACTGGCACATATGGTAAGCTTATTAAAAACACCACATAGACAAATAAACAACATAAAAATCTTGATTTTCACTACAGGGGGACTTTAAAAAAATATGTTATACCATCCCTTCACTTAGGCCTTATTACAGGTTGAGGGATGTTGAAATATTTTATATTATATATACTCTAAGTTATATTGTATATTCTGAAGTAATTTTATACTTTCTTTATTTAAAAAAATATTATACCATTCCTCCACTTAGACCTTATTACAGGCTCAGGGATGTTAAAATATTGTATATACTGTAAATAGTTTTTTTTTTTTTTTTAACTAAATATTCTTTCAAAAATGAAGTAAAATAGGTTAGAGACCTACAAATATTGTTTTAACAAAAATGTTGTATTTTATATGTATTATAAATCATTTAATACTTTTTATATTTAAAAGATTTATTATACCATTGTACGTACTGTAAATAGTTTTTAATGTTTTATATTTAAAATGTTGTATATACTGTAATCTTTTTATATTTAAAATATATATATTTTTAAATAAGTAAAATATGTTAAAATAGGTTAGGGATATAAAAATATTGTTTTATCAAAAATATTGTATATATTGTAAATAGTTTTATACTTTTTATATTTAAATTATTTACTATATTATCTTAAAATATTGCTTTAGTAAATCGTTTTATATATTATATATTTATATTTTTAAATATTTATATTACATAATAAATAATATATATTTCTAATTTACAAAAAATATATTAATAGTAACTCCGCCACTGGAAGAGTAAACTCTGACAGCGCCGGTCCCAAGCCCGGAAAAAGGAGGAGGGTTGTAAAAAAACGCCTTTCTTTTTTTTTTTTTGAGATCTATTTTTTGGCATGTTTTGCCTTTAATGTGACAGGACAGATCAGAACTGACTGGAAGTGAGGTGGAGAGAGAGGCGGGGGTGGGATCGGGAAAGGTCCTTGAGTCGGGATTCGAACACGGGACACTGTATGTCGGCGCGCCTGCCAACAAGGCTATTGGTGCCGACAGCGACGGATCACAGGTGCTATGCATCACCCCTCACATCCAAACCCAAAACATCAAGATCTCTTTGGTCTAACTTTATGCCCCAGTGGAAGATGCAAAAGACACAGTAAAGGACACATTCTACAATCAAATGCGAGAGCAACTCGAGTTGGATTTGAATCCACCATCGGACCCCATGGTTTAAGTGCCCGAACGAACGATTGCACTTGTTTTGTGCAGCAAACGTAACCATCAAGCAACGTAGAGTGCTCCCAGTGGCCACTATGCAAATGAAACAGATTTTGTGTGCATCAATAAGCTGAGCTCTCGGATTGGACGAGATATCACCCAAGATGCTAAAACATGGTGAAAAACTCATCGTCGAAGCATTGAGAGCCCTGTTTAACACCTGCTGGGATTAGTCCATCGTGAAGCAAGGTTGGAGGATGCAGAAATTCATGTTATCCCAGTGTCCAAGGGTGCCAGAATCCCACTACTTCTTGTGTCAGCCTCCCCAATCTCAGAGGAACCTTTCATGGCTGCTACAGATGTACAGGTGGCAGACGTCGGTCCTGGAGAGCCGCAGCCCTGTAGAGTTTTGCTTCAACCCTATAATCAAACACAGCTGAACAAGCTAATCAAGGTTACTAGGAAGCTATAGGCAGGTTTTTATTAGGGTTGGAGCTGAACTCTGCAGGCCTGTGGCTCTCCAGGACTGCAGTTTGCCACCCCTGCTATAGACAGAACTGACAGACTCAGGATCACCAGAGATGACACGTGCGGTCTGCAGGCACAGGGGAAGATGTACATAGTTGTATTCTTTAACTGTAAATAAATTTGTTTTCATGCAGTAGTTCTGAAAATTATTTTACAAAGTTACATTCATAGTCAACACAAATAGTTGTCGATATTTAATAAAAATGATCATTCTAATAAAAGCTGTAAACAAAAAGAAAAATCAGACATTTCCAACTCAATATTTTAGTGACTTGTTGTGTGTGATCTATCATCTGTTTAATATTTATATTTATTTATATTTGGGATGCTGACCCAAAAGTCTGGTGTGACAGAAAATGTCCTCCGGTGTGACGCCTGTTCTGTCACACCACAGGACAAAGATGTAACGCCAGAGGACAAGGTCTCTTTAAAAAGCATTTTCAATAATTAAATAAGATCTGTTTAAGACTTTTCAGTCCTTATTTGATCATTTAACAATTAGTGTTTTTAAATACAATAATTACATTAAACTATTTTTTGGAAAAAAATGTGTACTGTTATAAAGTGTCATTAAAATAAGTATAAAATGTGATACTTTGTTTTTGAAACAGAAAGAATTGAAACTAGTGGAAGAGAGAGGACATGGAAATAGACATAAAAGGGATCGACCAGAAGTGCCTAAGAGAACATAAAATAATTCACATCTTAATAAATATAGTCTGAATATCAATCATATTTAGTTGTGCCACACATGCAGTCTCTTAGTCTGACTGGTTAAGAAACTGAATTTTGCTGCTAAAAATTATTTAGTTTTGTTTGTATCAAAATGTAACTTTTTTTCTTTTAATATGTTCAAATTAAATAGAAATACTTTAATAACTATAATTTCTGTCCTTTAGTGAGATGTAATGTACTATGGTGTGACACACATAAAACCAAAATATCAAAATATCAGTTGAGTATTGCAATAGGGGAGACATAAATATCACTCATCTTAAAATTGTATAATTTCCAGCATTTTTAAATGGATGACAGCAAAGTTTGTCTTGTTGCCAAAGTTTGTCTTGAGGACAAAATGATAATTATAATTTCACATTAAATAAATAACACTATATGAAATTAAGTGTCTAACAATGAAGATAAATCTCTCTCATGCTATTTGTATGTTAATAATAGGGTTTTGTTTTTCTTATTTGTTGCTATGTCACACCATAGGACAAATCTATGGTAAATCTAAGTTCAGTAAAAATGTAAAAAAATAGATTCTCAAAGATCAGACTTCACACTACATAAATATACGCATTTCTTCTTTTAAAATAGTCTTTTACAAAATAAGCATTTTTACTGCCTATTTGTCAAGTACCCATTTACATATAAAAAGTTATCTAAAGTTATAATTAAATAATACTAAAATTATTTTGAAACGCACCTTTTCTTATGTAATTATTATTAAAATCAAATTGATTCGTTATTTTTGGTCTTGCAAAATTTGTTCATTTATGCCCTTTCATTATTTTAAAAATTTAGGAAGTATTGGATAACACTTCCGGGCAGTGGTCGTATTCACTAACGAATTGTTCACGAAGCCTCTTTTCTCTCACTTAAGACAGTTTTTGTAAAGTAGTGTAGATATATGTACACATGTGACCTAACAACACTTCATGGTAAAAACTATATGCGTCTTGTGGCTTATTGCTTCATTAAACAACAGTAATTATAATATCACTACTAGTTGGCCACTAGTTGGCGCAGGTGTGGCGCACACAGGCAGTGACAGGTTCACCTGCAGATCGGCCGCTTCAAAAAAGTTAGTGTCGCCCTAAAAACATATGTACAATGTCAACAAACGGCAAGACCTCGAGAATTTTACAGTTCATGGCCCCAGATGAGCGCCGTCAGTTTGGAATCGAGGTAACTGCACTGCAGTAAATGAGCTGGTTAATTTCTAATGATGCAACCAAACGCGCCAGCAAACAACTTGCTTCTCTTTTATGTTTTAAATGAAATTTATATTAACGTTAGTTCTCTACAATGTTACTACACGACAACAATGTTACTACAATTCGTAAAAATGTAAAACAAGCCTCCACATGTGATGTATTTGTGATGGCCACAGACTTGCAGTTGGCGTTGAGTTGACATTGTTGATGCATCCACAAAATATGGTAGCATATTAGGCTACCGTGGTACTACAAAAACTCTCTAAAATAAGTATTTTCAGTCGTGACTCCTCAGTCCGCGTAGGATAACCAAATCCCCTTTTAACAAAAAAGTGCAACTCAGATGGTAAATCCATGGTGTTTTAATCACCACTTTGAACAATCACCACTCCAAGAAACCTAAACCACTACTCCAAGATACCTCAATAGATTTACCAAGGTGTTAACCTTGTTAACATGGTACCTCATGAAAAAAAAAAAAAAAAGGTAGTCTCATGTTACTGTTGTACCTCCTGCATTTTTTTTTGGCAGTGGGAGTTCGTGTTAAATGAAATATAATATTTAATACAGTGTGGTCTTTGTTAGGGAGGTTTAATGTTAGTCACTTTTTGCAATATAAGTTTATCTTTTATGAACTGCAATACAAAATGTGAAAATTGTTGTTCATCTCGAATTAGCTTGAACATGAATTCAATACAGTAATTCGATTCAGTTTTGTATTGATTTTTTTAATGGATTTTTTATGTCTTAGACTCCGTTCCAGCGTCTGTCTTGGCAAATGCAAGACATATTAGGGGATGGAGGAATTCTCAAAGAGGTCGTCCATGCTGGGGAAGGTCCACCCGTACCCAAGCATGCCTCTGTATCAAGTAAATGACTGTGGAAAAAGGTTTCATGTAGCAGTTGTGGGGCTGAATTTTTATTTATTTATTTATTTTTTAAACTGTGATTTATTTATTTATTTATTTTTAAGATTCTTTGATTAAGAGAAAGTTCCAAAAGATTTATTTTAAATTAATTTTAAATTATTTAAATATTTTGTAACATTATACATTTCTTTGTTGTCACTTTTGATCAGTTTAATGTATCCTTGCTGAATGGAAGAATCAAAACCTTTGGTACTGTATACACTTTTGTCGTCATACATTCTCTTTGTTTTGTTAGCATCTCATAAACTCATTTCATCCACAGTTCATTTCTCTGGTTTCATTGAGTACTCTGAAACACCATTTGAGACAACCAGCCACCTTAAATATCCACGAATGATGAAGCTTGGTAGAGGTAGGATGGAAACCGAATTCTCCAATTAGAATAATAATCGTCCATTTTCTCCTGTATATTTTCTTCTTTTGTCCTCAGTGAGACACTCTAACCTTTTTCCCCATAGATGTTACTTTGTATGGCCTAGAGCTTGGCCTTCTTACTATGAAGAAAGGCGAGTTCTCCCGTTTTCTCTTCAAGCCCAAATATGCCTATGGGGACCTTGGGTGCCCTCCGCACATACCTCCATTAGCCACAGTCCTCTATGAGGTGCAAGTCCTCGATTTCCTGGACTCAGCACAAGTGGATGAATTCATGGATTTGAGTATGGTAAGATCTAATGCATTTAGGTTTCTCATTTCCTTTGTGGTAGCTGAGATTTTAATTTCAACATTGTTCTTTAGGAAGAGCAGAACAATGTCCCTCTGTCCACATTTCTGAATGTACTGGAGACACAGCGGAGCTTTGGCAACCTCTGCTTCAATAAGAAGCGCTATGAAGATGCTCGAGAGAGATACAAGCAGGTTCTGTGCTTATCACTGGGAAATGTGTCTTGAAACCTTGTAGTTTATGCTAATAATAGAGTGTGTTGTAGCATTTGTGTAACATGACTGCTGGTCTATGGTACAGGCCATGACACTTTTGGAGAATCGTGAGCCGCTGGATGACAAAGAGAAGAAGTGTCTTGAGAACATGAAATTGCCTTTCCTGCTCAACCTCTCACTCACGTACCTCAAATTGGAGAAACCCCAGAAGGCCTTTTGCTACGGGCAGAAAGCGCTGGACATCAGCCCTCAGAACACTAAAGCACTCTTCCGCTGCGGCCAGGTTAGGCAACATTTTGTCATTTTGGATCCTTTTTTGAAAACCTGATCATTATCTGTTAGTAAAAACATGTTGCGCTATAAAATGTAAGGCTGTCAGTTAAGTTAAAATTGTAATAAAATCATTGAATTAAACATATTTATTAGTATTTGCTGAGAAAACCACCAAAATCAGGAGCAGTTTCAGAAGATAATTTGCTTTATTCTCAAATGAGGGACAAATTAAGTATTTGCTCCTTGGCACGGTTTGCTTTCACAAGACAACATTTCAAAGCATTCCAAATTGAATTTATGCAAGTCATGTGGGTAAAACTCTCCTCTCATTGGTCAAGAGTGCTGCTGTTCTGGGATTCTGCCACTCACATGGTCATCCCTGTGAGTGGCAGATTGACAAGTCTGTTGGGTCAGATTGTCTGTTGGTCACATTGCTTTTTCCAATTCAAAATGCAGATTGCGTTCGAACCCGCAACCTTTTGGTTACAAGTTCAACTTTCTAATTGCATACATAACAACTCAATACCTGTTTCATTTCCATTTCAATAAAATCTGAGTGAGGAGCTCCAGATTGCACAGATTTCTATTGTAATGACTGGATTTTTCCCACAAAATTTTAGCGAACGACAGTAAACTGACCACACTATTAGGGGCTGTTCACATAGGATATGTTGCTTTCTTTTTCATTTTTATTAGGGGTTCGAGCGTGTAGCGAGTAATTGTTAAAGTGGCCAAGGATCAGCAATCTCCACGTAAAACTGATCGGGCAAACCAAACAGTAAGTTGTAGAGAGTTGAAACTTTGAGGGATGGTAGTACTCCCACCATCTACAACGTCAATTCCAGTTGGCCTGACGGGGGCGCTACAGTGGTTAAAAGTACCTTAACCTGAAATCCTAACTCCTTAAACGTTTGTTGCAGGCTCAGAAAATGTTCGGGTATTTAGCATTTTTGGAAAAACCTACTTTTGCGAACTAGTCCTAGGCTTTCCGCCCGATCGGAACCAAACCAGCGCAGGAAGATTCTCTCTTGAGTAAATATCAATAATTATAAAAAAAAGTTGAACTTTTGACTCTTCGTGGCAAAGTGACGCCAAAACGTTTGAAAGGGGCAGGGCTGCCTTTACTAAAATGACTATAACTTTTGAACGGAATGGGATATCTTCGCCAAACTTACAACGCATATGTAAGAGCCGAATCTGAGGTCACATGAAAAAAGTTGCGGAGCCGCCATAGGCCGATGAAATTTGAGCACCTATTAGACAAGGTTAACGGACGTCGATCAAAACGAAATTTGGTGGGCCTGTTTGACTCATGGCCCTGAAGGTCTGTGAGAAATTAGAAAGAAATCGGCCTCTGGGGGTCAATATTGCATTTTTCAAGGGCGTAAATGATTGTATATGGTGCGGTTTTTCACACATACGCACGATATATATGTACGATAGACCTCTTTCCGAGCAACTTTGCCTCTAGAACCACTGCTGTCAGTCAAACCGTCAGTTAAATGCTTTAGAAGATGTGAAAACCCTACTTTTGCGAACTAGTGCTAGGTTTTGTTTGCTCAATCTGAAAAAAAAAAACATTGTAGTACAATTCTCAATTTCAAAAATTGTCAAAATAATTAAGTTTACCCTTTGGGAAGCTATAACAGGGTTGTTTAGAAAAGGGGCCTGTCCAGATATACCCAAAAGCTTATAAAGTCTAAAGAAAAACTCAAAAATTCACAAAACCTGGTGAGCACATGCGAAAGGTGATTTTAAACAAGCATGTAATGTTTTAGGGAGATTGGACCACAGCTGCCGCTACAACAGTCATAAACATTAAAAAACGTAATATGTAATGTCTTTTTTCATATGTGCTTATAGCCCTTGAACCCTGGTAATCGCTGCTTGCAGCTATATTTTTAATTAAATTGCTCTGCTGGTGAGAAAATTGCTTATGATTGAATTTACTTCTGATTCATGGATCAAGATTTATATCTTATTGCATTACTTTTGTATAATTTGTACTGAATAAGTTAATGTGTGTGTTTTTTAGTGATCACACACTAAATTTGTTTATTTAGTGCAAATTAACAGGTTAAATTGACAGCCCTAAAAAAGACTTTCAGTCAAGTTTTTATTTGTGTTCAGTTTACCATTGAAGTGGAAGAATGTATGGTATGACTGATCTGATGTTAAGAACTTTTTTTTTTCAAATGAGGCCTGTTTGGAGATGAGCGACTATGAGAAGGCACAAGATTACCTTACACTCGCTCAGGCCAAAAAGCCATTTGACCCTGACATCAACGCCTTGCTGAAAAAGCTTGCGCTGTAAGTTTTCCTTTTCTGATAGTTTTGTAAAAAAAAATTCCTACTGTACTTGTGTAAATGTGAAAGCTAACCAATCTCTTGATCTTTTAAAGCTGCTACAAGGACTATTTGGACAAAGAGAGAGAGATGTGCTCCAAGATGTTCTCAGGTTTTAAGCGGATGAAAAAGTGAAAGTTTGCAGTGTACATGGTGGTGTTCTTTGCCAATTTTTACACCCTCCAGATTGACCACAAGTGGGCAGTATACACCCAACAAATTGTCATTTTGGTTTGAGTAGCCAACATTGCTTTAAATGTTGTCATACATTTAATTGATTATGTTCACTTTTGTATTGCATTATTTTCTGTTTGCCAACACAATATACATTTCTATATATTTTTTTGTATTATGTTCTGTATATTATTTTAAGATAAGCTTTATGATGACAGTCAAGATTTTGCAGTGTTATGTTCAGTACTTTATATGGAGCATCAGGATTTTGTGTGGCTGGAGTTTCAGAAGTTATGTAGAGTTGTTAATTTTTTTTCATGCACTTTTTTTGTATGTAAATCCATTGTCATCACTGGCAAGCTATTTTTTGTGTATTCTAAAAAATTGTTCTGCCTTGCTCAGTGTTTTGAATTTTCCTTAGATTTATATGGAAATAATTAATACTGTACAAGATTACAAATACATATAAATTGTGTTTACTCTAATAAAAAGTGAACAAATATGTCAATATATACTGTATATATAAAGTTTACCGTCATATCCTTATACAGGTCTTGTCAGCTTGCTGTGTTGTCTTGTTGCATTTTACTGCTTAGTCTTTACTCCCAGTGCTGGACACTTAAAACGTTCTTAAAAATGTCATTTCATTATCACAAAATATTAAACCATGTTGTGTCTGCCAAAAATGCAGCACAAGTTTTCTTAGAAGTAATTTTATTGATATATAAAGTCCATTCTTCGCAAGTACACACAGGTGTAGTTCATCATATTTACTGTTAAAAAAGCTCTGGCTTGTTTCCAATCTAGGTTTTTAGTTACTTTGGATAAAAGCATCTGTTAAATTAATAAATGTAAACGTAAACCACAAAATGTTAGCAACACAACATTACATTTTTGTGGTAGAACTTTCCATGTGGATTAACTGAGCTCACCTTAATGTGGAGTTGTAAGGATGCAATCTTTCAAGAGAGCCAGGCCTTTGACCACACCGACCTACAGTATTTAAGAAAACCCCCACAATGATTTGTAGAGTGACGTTCCACTACTCTTATATGTAACTGTTATGAATGGCCTTTTCTGTGCCTGGATGAGAAGTGCAAACACAGTTGATCTTAAAACAAACAACAGGTCTGTAAATCCTTGGCCTACAGGTAAAAACATTGCACAGTTTGGTTTCTCCTTCCTCGGTAACTTTAGTTCATTGCAGTCCATCCTTTCTTGTTTTTGTTTCTTTTGAGTGTTGCTCTGCTGACATTTACCAGATGTAAAGAAGTAATTATGTGTGTACAAAGTGAAGTTTATTATTCTTGACCCAGACCTGTCCAAGTTCTTTGGGTTTTCTCCTGAACTAAGCTCTTGGTGATTGGCAAGTTAATTTCTCAAAAACATAGGTCTTTAAAGCTCTTTTTCCAAAGCAATATGTACAATTTTCTCTAGATGTCTAGCCTCCAGTCAATGTTTTGCATTAAAGGGAAAGTTACCCCAAAAAATGATGCCATCACTTACTCACTATTACACTACCAGTTGAAAGTTTTTGGACATTAAATGGTCCAAAAACATTTAAAGCACCAATGGTGCTTTAAATGGATCAAAAGTGATGATAAAGACGTTCATAATGATTTCTGATAGATCATGTGACTGGAGTAATGATGCTAAATATGCAGCTGTGAAATCACAGGAATAAATTACTTTTAAATTACTTTTTTTGTTTATTGTTTATGCCCTTTATTTTCTTCTGCATAAAACAAAATAAGATGATACAAGAATGTTTCCTTACATTAAAAGTCTGGGACTTCTAATGTATATAAAGTTTTTTTTTAATTTTTTTATATTTGTGTTCCACTGAAGAATGACATACAGATTTAAAACAACATGAGGGTGAGCTAATAATGAATTTTTGGGTGAACTGTAACAGTGTTGGGGGTAACGCATTACAAGTAACGCGAGTTACGTAATATTATTACTATTTCCAAGTAACTAGTAAAATAGTTAATTACTTTTTAATTGACAAGAAAATACCTGAATTACTTTTTTCAAATAAGTAACGCCAGTTTTTTCCCCCCATTTATTAAATAAAAGCTGTCCTGTCCTCATGTTGAGAGAAATCGGAAGTAAGATGTTAGTTCTAGAATAAATGTGAACATGCAGTGATTCATCTCACTCACAAAAGACAGATTCAGTATTCCTCAAAATGAATAAAAACAGTGAAATTCAACTCAGAATATTACGCAAACCTGCAATAATTAAATAACAATAATAATAAAAAAAACTTCTCTTAAAGTCTGAGGCTTTTGGTGTGTAAAAGCTTTTACATTTGCCAAAAATAGAACTTTTTATAATAAAAACAAATAAGCAGGCCCTGCCCAGATTTAAAAAGTAACGCAAAAGTAAAGTAACGCATTACTTTCCATAGAAAGTAACTAAGTAACGTAATTAGTTACTTTTTTAGGAAGTAACTCAATATTGTAACTGTCACGAATCTGGTCGGTGTCCCGCTGTCCGCTCACCGCCAGATGTCACTCTCACCCCATCGTTACACACAGACTGTTGCACTACACCTCAGACTGCATCTCCCACTATCCACCACGCTGATTGCGCCATACACCTGTGGCCAATCAGCAACCCTATAAAAGCCCCGGACTTTCACTCGGCAAGCACCGAGTATTGTGGAGTGTATTGGATCAGTCGCGTTTAGCGCTCACCTAGTGCTAGCACTGTTCCCTAGTTTCCTAAGTTTCCTGGTTCCGAGTTCCTAGTATCCTGTGTTCCCTTGTATCTTAAGTTCCTAGTTTCCTTGTATCCTGAGTTCCTGGTTTTCTGAGTTTAGTATTCTCGCCTGGCCATCTCGTTTCGTCTGTCTCGCCGCCTGCCTTTCTGGACTCTCGCTCGTTTAAGGATTATTCTTCTGTTTCATGTTATGGATTATGCTCGCCATTGATCGACCCACGCCTGTACCACGGACTTCTCTTGTGCCTCCCTCCGTTGTACCTGTTTGTTATTGTTCTGACCCTGCCTGTCTGACCATGTCTTTGCCTCGTCCATCAAATAAAAGCGTGCATATGGATCCCCTCGTCTCCCTCTCCACGTTACAGTAACGCATTACTTTTAAAAGTAACTTTCCCCAACACTGAACTGTAACATAGTGACATTTAGAGACATTTGTGTCTGTATCTGTAGCAAATTGAACTTAATGCTTAAAGCTCATCCCATTTTAAAGAATATACAGCTACTTTTAAATGGCCGTCAACAGAGAAACTGACTTTTGCTCTCATAAATAGTGCAGTTATAGCATTCTACTAGCTCAATAAAATAGAAGTAGAGACAAATCTTTTCTACCAAACTTTGTTCTTCATACTATACATTGTCACAAAAATTGTACGGCGGAGACTTTTACCCATCAGATGCTGATTGGAGAGAGATGTGAATACAAGCTTGTAGTAATGTAAGAAAAGGGTGGGTTTAAACATACTAAATAAATGGAGAAGTTCAGCATATGCCATTAGAGATGAGTCTAAATTTTTATCAAAAATTACAAGGTGAAAAAAAATTAAACATCATGAACAGTAAGATCAATAACATGGATTAAAAAAAATAAATAAAAAAAAATTACATTTTCATTTCATACTGGCTTTGAAGGTGAAGTATGCTATTTTAGCACCTAATGGAAATGCAAAAATAATGCTTATTTTCAAACAGGTTTTCAAAGCACTTCTACCACTGCTTTTGCCCCATCCTTTATTGTGTAGTGATAAAGGTAGTCCTTCCCCAAACTTCCCCCGAAGTTGATGCTCAGATTCTTTCTCATTGGCTAACAATTCCATAGTGTTAAATATCAGACAGCAAGAGTATAATATTAAGATTGTGTGCGGTGCGAGAGAATCAGTGGAATGTCTGGATGGTGACCATGATTTTGCCAAGTGGAACATATTCCTGGAGCAGCCTCCTGTTGGTCCTGGAACAACATTCCTATCAAACAGTTAGAGCTTAAGGCTCAGGTTGGGGCTTGAACGACATTCACATCAACCTACAGTGTCATTTCCCTCTCGTTTGAGATGAATTAATGATTATGAATAGAACTGAGGTTGTGATTGTGTGTCAGGAATGTTGTATCGGGACCAAGACACTGACCAGGAACATGTCCCACTTGCAAAATCACGGTGATCACGCTGCAATCCGTGACTGTGATTTTGCCAAGTAGGATGTGTTCTTGGATTATAACTCTTATTTGGATAGGGTTAGGATGATGATTGGGATATTAATGAACAAGGGATGAGGATCCGGGTACATGTCCTTTCTGGGTTTGTATACAGACACCTGCGTGCAAATGTGCAGCAGATCCAGATCTCCAAAATGAGCTGATAGCTCTTGACACAAAGACCCCAGTTGTCTCTTCCAGTCCATACATGTTTGGAGAGCTTGTGTGTATTCAGTCTGATGAGGATCCGAAGGATGAGCTGCACTGATAAGATGTTCTGATGGCCACCCATCACTGCAGATACTATCACAGAAAGAATTCCATTGAGAAAATCTGAATGCCTCAGACCATCTATAGACAGGTTGATGCTGGAAGCAGGAAAAGTCCATATTATGTTTAATATCATGGCAGTTGGTCTTTCACAGTCTTTCAAGTGATGATGCACTCAAACCCTGGTCCAACAGATCATCAGATTAACGTTGTGGAGTTCTTCCAGGCTAAGAAGCACTTGAGCAGCTGTTGCATATAGTCCAGTCTGGCAGTCGTGCAGACACGTCTGGCCTCTGTCTGAAAGGCCACAGTGTTCTTCAGTGAACGGCATCCAGGTGCTCAAGTCAGTGGTCAAGTGACAGTCGAGTCAGGGAGGGATATATCCAGTACAGGATGGTAAAAATGGTATTAAAATCTGCTTTTAAATCAGTTTTAGTACCCTGAGTCTTGATGTACATTCAGTTTTTTTTCACCCCTTCACTGTAAAAAGGTTTGTAATGTTGACACAAAAAGACTATAGAAATGCTACAGTAAAAATCTATTCATTGGTAAGTTATTTTGCCGTATACAGTGAAAATTTTTTAAATCACATGGTTCATTATTGCATTGTATTTCATATTATCAAATGTATGTTTTTTGAAAGTGAACACTATGAATTACCATATAATTTATGTTAAAAAGTGGTAAAAGAACATTTCCAGAAGTCACATAACTTCACATATTTTATTTATGTATATTCAATTATTCAATTATTTAGTTAATGGTTTAGGGAGAAAGCTGATTTTTGATATAGGCTGTGAAATGTACTATACAAGTACCAACAAGCCATTCTATGAAACATTGTGTATTTTATGGTGAATTTCTTTAATTACCATGATTTTCCTTCATAGTGTC
>JAHKKF010512884.1:15006-30312 GCA_019740295.1 Labeo calbasu | reverse complement strand
AGATAGATAGATAGATAGATAGATAGATAGATAGATAGATAGATAGATAGATAGATAGATAGATAGATAGATAGATAGATAGATAGATAGATTTATAAAACAAGCAGCTGTCCATATTTCATATACCCACAAGCCTGTTTATCACTTTATGATTTGATGTCATCTCCCTTGTTGTGTGAATTTGAACGCCAGCCAAGTGGCTGGTGGAAGTAAATGCTTTTAAAGATGCACTGCTGGAATATGGCCAAATGCTTCTGCAAGATGAATTAAATGGCAATCATGTTGTGGCAGCGTATTGTTTTAATTAGGACCCTTGTCTATTTAACAAAAAGACCAACCGAGCTAACAAAATGCAATAAGGGAATAAATGGGGAGCTCAGAGAAATGTCTGGGCCAGTTGCTTACCAGTTGGATTTCAACAAGGCTTTTAAAGCTATTCAGCTTGAAGTACCTTACCAGACAATGACAACTTGTTTTTATTTGCTTGTATTTTCACAGCGTGTAATTCCAGTCATTCTCTATAAATCCAAGGTTGTGAAATTATTATTCAGGTTATCTGTTTGTTTGCTTAGAATATTAAAGTGGAATATTTTCGCATCATAAAACTGAGACCTGTGTCTTAAATTAGTGGCACTGGGCGGGTTTGTTTCAGCACCAGATTTTACATCCGAACCTGGGTGGTACCAGGTTTGTTTATGTTCAAAAACAAGCAATCAAAGACTGAAACGCATGAATATTTCCATGAACAAACAGGCCAAACAATATGAGACATTCTAAACACGACATATGCTGAATAGAAAAACTGACAACTCCAAAAATGCATAAACAGCAGAAGTGTGATTTTCCAGACTAACACATGAAACAAATGCTGGGCCAAATATTTTATTAGTATTTGCCATTTCACTTTCTAACATATGAATCTGAGCCAATACACCATAGAGTTTGGACACACAACCTCAACACCTAAAGACATGGCAACTGTATCAGTTTTAAAAAAATGTAAAAATCCTCTGTGTCCTGTATTTTTTTTTTTTTTTTTTTTGGTTTTCCAGCATCTTTTGCATATTTGAACCCTTTGCAGTAGTGACTGTATGATTTTGAGATCCACCATTTCACAGTGAGGACAACTGAGGGACTCAGACACAACTATTAAAAAAGGTTCAAACATTCAATGATGCTCCAGGAGGAAACGATGCATTAAGAGCCGGGGGGTGAAAACTTTTGAACAGGATGAAGATGTCCAAATTTTTCTTATTTTGTTGAATTATATCTATATTTTTTCATTTAGTACTGCCCTTTGGAAGCAACAGAAGATACTTGCATGTTTCCCAGAAGACAAATTAAGTACAATTTACCTTGATCTTCAAATTCAAAAAGTTTTCACCCCCCGGCTCTTAATGCATTGTCTTTCTTTTTTTTTTGTCCTGTGGACTATATGTAAACATCTTTTATGTAAATATCTTACTCAGGACAGTACAAAATAAAAAATAACATGCATTTTGTATGATCTCTCTTATTTTGACACAGATTCTGCAAGGGGTTCCCAAACTTTCACATGAAACTGTAAATAAGATTTTTATAATGTATCTGTTTATAGTAATTAGTTCATATATTAATGGGACTGTTCATTTTGTCATCATTTACTCACCCTCCAATTTTTCTAATCCTGTATGAGTTTCTTCTGCTGAATAAGATAAAAATGTGGTCAACAGGGACCAACAACTATTTGATCACCCATATTCTTCAAAATGTTTTTTATTAGATTTAACAGAAGAAAGAAACTTGTACAGGTTTGGCACAACTTGAGTAATGATAAAATTTTCATTTAAATATGTTTGATAATATGCTTGCTTGAATTTTATTGTTTGCATTTAACATTGACTTTGCCTGGCTTTCTGACTCACCAGTTGAGAAGCGCTGACTTAAAAAAAAAAAATTCAAAGCTGACACATTAATTAAATTCATTTTGTTCTTAAATGAATTCTCATGGCGTGAAATCACACAGGATTCATGATTTTACAAATGTTATACTCTTACCCATGCCAATAAGCAACGTTCAGAAACTGAGCAGTGTAGAGGCAACTAGCGTCAGACTGATCTGTGTCATGAATCAGCCTCAGTCATGACTTCACTGAAATGTCATCCGACCATGTTACTATACTAGTCTGTCTGATTCCAACATCTGTCACAACAAATGTGGTCAAGCTTCTGTTGTGGTACTAATTCATGTTAGCGGTTTGTTTTAAAATATCCCGTATCTAAGCTTTTCTCTGCGGATTTTTAGATGCCACTGAAGAATAAAAAAATTTAAAATTACACTATTCTAGTTTGGGGTCAGTAATTTTATTTATTTATTTATTTATTTATTTATTTATTTATTTATTTATTTTTGTACTTTATTCTTTATTTTTAAAGAATTTTATTTTTGTATTAATTTAATTTAATTTAATTTTTAATTTAATTTGAAGTCTCTACTGTTCACCAAGGCTGCATTTATTTGATTAAAAATACAAACAGTCATATTGTAAAATGCAATTTCAAATAGCTACTGCATTTATTTGATTAAAAATACAATAAAAGCAGAAATTTTGTGAAACACTATCAGAATTTTTTGCATTTTAATATATTTTAAAATGTAATTTACGTTCGAGATAGCAAAGCTGAATTTTTTTAGCAGCCACGGTAACACTAGTTAATGTTAGTTTATGTATTAACTAACATGAACAAACTAACATGAACAAACAATAAGTTTAGGAGAAGTCCACTTTCAAAACAAAGATTCACATATAGTGTACTCACCCCATTGTCATCTAAAATGTTCATGTCTTTCTTTCTTCAGTCGTAAAGAAATTATGTTTGAGGAAAACATTTCAGCATTTTTCTTCATATAATGGAATGATATGGTGCCCCAATTTTGAACTTCCAAAATAAATAACGAGCGTTTGACATTAAAAAGTATATAATTTGTATTATGTTTATGAAAATAACCGATCGTTTAGCTAGATAAGACCCTTCTTCCTCAACTGGGATTGTTTACAATCACATTTGGGATCATTTGAAGCCGCATTTAAACTGCATTTTGGAAGTTCAAAATCGGGGCACCATAACAGTCCATTATATGAAGAAAAATGCTGAAATGTTTTCCTAAAAAAAAACAATTTCTTTACAACTGAAGAAAGAAAGACATGAACATCTTGGATGACAATAGGGTGGGTACATTATATGTAAATATTTGTTTTGGAAGCGGACTTCTTTAATAATGCAACAGTAAATGTTGAAATGAACATTAACTGTGATAAATAAATGTTGAATTATTGTTCATTCTTAGTTCATGCTCAAACATTCATAGTTACTATTGAACCTTACTGTAAAGTGTAACCAACATTTTTTTTTATTATTATATGAAAAACTTTAACTGAAATAAAATAATATCATAAGATAATAATCTAAAATAATAATCTTTTGACAGTTGCCAAGTCAGTATTTCTCATTTTTCATTTAGTTTATCTTGATGTACTAAAATAACTAATACTGAAAAAAGTATATATATACACATTTTTAAAAAGACAAAAATACAACAAAATGACTAAAACCTGAACGAAACTGAAAACAGATAATATTAGAATAAAAACTATAAAAATATTTAAATGACAATAAAACAACCCTGCTAAAGAAATCATTCTAATATGCTGAATTTCTGATCATGAAACATTTTTATTATAACCAATTGGCTGTACCGCTTAATATTTTTGTAGAAAAAATATAATATTTTGAATGAACAGAAAGTTAAAAAGAACATCATTCGCTTGAAATATAAATCTTTTGTAACAAAATAATTCTTTACTGTCACTGCTGTCCTTGCTAAATAAACATTAATTTCTTTAAAAAAGACTTTTAAACAGTAGTGTGTTTAAATGCTATTGAAAATGACAAAAACACTGGCAAAAAGACAAGCCACAGCACGCTATTGTCTATATTTGATTTTCAAATGAACAAGAACTACGGTGATGCTATTATTTACGCCTTACAAGCCACAGAGAGCAATGCCAGGGACCCCACAACTCTTTTTTCCACATTCGATCAGCCTGGTATCACAACTACTCAAGAGCTTCCAGCTATACACAGATTTACATGTGCTATTATCATCCGCAGTGGCAGTGGGAACAAACCTGTGGCAGTGTCTAGAAGCCGGCCTCACTTTAATTAACAGGGACAGTGCATGGCTTGGAGCTGTCACTCTTGTCTGGGCCTATAAATGACATTTAATGCATTTCAGCCCAGCTGTGTATCTGCAAACATCATTTCAGAGGAGCGTTTCTATCGAACACGCCGCATACGAAAGCAGTTTGAGGTTCATCTTAGGAAATCACTCCTCCTTGAAGAAAATGTTATGGTGTGCTGGATAAAACTCACAGCTTATGTTTGTTTTGAGAGAAATTCTATCAAAATTCCTGCGAGAGCACTATATATCTCTGTCAGGTGAATACGCAGACACGTGCTGAGATTGACAAGGACAACGTAGTTACACTTACACACTTCTCGAAGAGAATATGTTTCGAGCTTAAATCTTCATTGCACACTTTTTCACTAAACAGATGGGCGATTCGACTCGAAATAAAACATGAGCGAAAACAAACAGACTCCCCCGAAAGTCTATGCGAGAATCCTGTTGCGAAACTTGGTGGTACTGCTGACAATCACTCATTTATAAGTATGTTTTGTAAAGATGAGTGACAACCAAATGCCCTTCAAACTAATGAGACTCTGACGATTACACTCCAGCCTGACACACTTTATATATGCCGATTATAAATAATTAATCGCTACAAGTAAGCAAGCCTGTCAAGAAAATGTCATGTCTCATTTGGATGAGCAGAGCAGCTCTGATCACCCTGCAATATGTAGCAAAAAATATAGTATCAGAGGATATCGCTTGCCCTTACCTCTGTTCGTAAAGTTAAAACTATAGCTCTAAGTATAGCTTTTTTTAGTGCAGCTGCAGTCTTTTTATCAGTCCAGACCACTGTGGAAAGGGTGTCTGGGCTCTGTATAGTGTGTGATAAATAATTTAAGCCTGCTCTTTCCGTTCCTGTTCTCATAGAGAAGTGTGTGAGAAAACATCAACAAATAATATGATCCGTTATAAGAGACACTGATAGTGTAGAAAGTATTGCAGATGCATATATGTATTTAATAATATAAACATTTAATGCAAACATAGATCATACTTTTTATTCACTTTCATGGAACCATTTATTTATTCATTTATTTATAAATAATTATAGATCATTTATTATTTCAAAATATATAATATTTAAAAAAAGAAACATTTGATGCAATGATGGAATTTTAAATTAAAGGATAAATGCATGTTAATATACATATGTAGACACAATTTTCGTTAATTGTTAGTTTTTATATAAAATCAACAATAAAAAAAACACTCAAATAATATTTTCAAAATAAATATATTTCAGATATTACAGTGTCACATTTATGTAATTTCATACATTTTATTTTATTTTTTGATTAATTAATTAGTCATTTTTATTTATTTATTAGTATCTTTATTTGTTTTTGGAAATGCAATGAATAGTCATACATACATTTTCGATAGATTATTTATTTTCAATTATTTATCTATCTATCTATCTATCTATCTATCTATCTGAGAAAGGCAATAAATACACATATTAAAAAAGAAACATTTAATGCAATAATGGATCATGCATTTTAAAATTAGTTACATTTAAAATTAATAAAATTAACTTTCAACATAATTTTAAAATGAAGGATGAATGCATGTTTATATGTAAACACAATTTTTGTTAATTGTTTTTATATAAAATCAACAATAAAAAAGCACTACAAAATATTTTCAAATAAATATATTATATATTATATTTATGTTATTTTTAGTTTCTTTACATCTTTTAGAAATGTAATAAATAGTAGTCAATAATATGCATATTAACACATTAATAATTCATATATATATATATATATAATCATTAAATAAAATTGATCATACATTTGATTTTATTTTTTATTTATTTATTTATTTGTAATTTTTATTTATCTTTCGAAATGCAATGGATAAAAGTATTCCATTCTTTCAAATATATACAATATTAATAAATACACATAAATCTTACTGACCACAGACATATTCCATTTAACGTATCATGCACACATTGTAGCCGCTGATCTACTGCCCATTAATAATGTTGTAGCAAAGTGAACTAGTTATACTTGGCCATTAATAATATATAACTTGAATCCGGTTATGCCAGCACTGGGAATATTCCATACTGTACATCTGCACAAGCATACGCAGGCATGTGCGGCAGTAAATTATCAGGCCTAAGGACATCTGTACCCCAGGAGCCCAGGAGATGCTTACTGTGTCAACAGCCTCGCGCAGCAATGTCACCACACATCACACCTAAGCCATTACCGGGAAAATGACTGGTCAGGTTTTCTCTGATCACGAGCGCCTGATCTCCTGTCAAAGAGAGCGGCGGGGAAAGCAGTGGGACGCTGCGACTTTCAGCGCTGAAATACAATATCCAATTCCGGATTGGTGAAACAAATGCACGGAGCCATGCGGTTGAGCTGTACTAAAATATTAACCTAACATCACAGAATACTGCATGTAACAAAATGAGGGTAAAAATACAGGTCATTCAAGAGTTGTAACTAAAAGAAATAGCAAGATGGATGATTTCCCATAATGCTAAGAGTATTTTAACCTATTTCCCCCCATCAGTTTGAAGCTCAACCATTAGAGATGAAAGGAGGTCAGGGGTTAATTACGGATTCCTTCCCCTGCCAACACCGGACCTGCCACCAGCCCCTCATTTGTCCGCGCTTTGATATCAGCACTATTAACTTCATCCATGAAAAGACACTTCCCATCCCAGTTTAACTGAACAGACCGCCGACAAGAATATCCAATGAGAATGATCCAGTGTCCTTGAGTATTGCAAAATACCTACACCACAGCAACTCATTCCAATTTTGCAAGTGGCATAAGTCATTTGGTGCCGTTTTATTGTGCTGATAACTTTATTGTCATGTATTGTGTGGCAAGCAACACACCTGTAGAAAAAATGCCCTTCCAATAATAAACTCAGGAACTTAGATCGCTAAAGGTATGCAAGAGACAAGGAATACATATATCAAAAAATAAATAAATAAATAATTAAAAAACTGAGGGCTTATGTACACAGGGATGATAATCAACAAAACACGAAACAGGTGTAAGATAATCAGAAACCACAATTATGAGCAGCTATAAAATTATAGTACAAATTTATATATACAAATTAAAAAAATAAATCACAAATTATTCTGGCATTTGTTATAAACAATATATAAAAGTCTAACCAAAACAAATTTAAAAAACAGACAAATTATAAAATAATACACAATTTTTAAATGGCAAAGAAACAGATAAATTATAAAATAAGACAACTTCTTATGACATTCGTAATAAACAACATATAAAAGTCTAACCAAAACAAATTTAAAGAGAAACTGAAACACACCGATACATCTCTCATTCGGCACGAATGCAAATATTTCACACGAGAGGCTCCGCTTCGGCTTCGCTTAGATTTTTTTTTTCTTATAGTAGCAAAAACAACTTACTACGTAATTTTTGGTCGTGTAGATAAGATTATTCGAAACTGTAAAAGGTTTAGAACATGCAAATGAAACGCGGTCATGTTAGCTTATTTTCAGAGCCTGCTGTTTGGGAACGCAGATCTGGGAGTTAATTATAATGAAGAACTTCGACTAGACTTTGCTCAAGCATTTTAGAATGACAAAACTAACATTTCAGATGCTGTGCAAAGAGATCGGTTCGATGGTTAGTCTAGTTATGCTGTCCCATCGCAAAGTTACATGTATTTTAAGCTTTAAGATAAGAATTTTAACCACTTAGTTGAGCACATACGTTTTTTTATGTGCATTTTCAGAATTTATTAGTTATTAGCTTCTAGAGATTAGTGGTTCTTTGACATTTTCAGTTCATTAACATTTTGGTTTTAGTATGTGGTTTTGATATTTATTATTATTATTATTATTTATTTTTAATATTTCTATTTAGCTTTTTAGGCTTTTATTCACTAATTCGTTTTAGAAATTTTAGCACTTACCTTATTACGTTTTTGGGCAGAACTATACAGTAATTTAATTTAGTAACATTAGTTAATGAGAACTAATGATGAATAATACTACTGCATTTATTAATCTTAGTTAATTTCAACATTTACTAATACAGTATTATAATCAAAAGATGTATTTGTTGGTATTTTTTAGTTGAATTTTTATTAACTAACTTGAGAAAAGATTAATAAATATTGTATCAAATGTATTGCTCATGGTTAATGCATAACTAATGAGACTTTATTGTAAACCGTTACCAATTTTCATTTAAATTGTGTACGTTAAAAAGTTTTTCACGTGATATTTAGATTATATTTCATTTTATTTCAACACTTTATTTATTTATTGGTAACATTTTACAATAAGCATTTTTAATGTTAATAATGTTTAGTTCATGTTAATTTAAACATTTAATCATTTATTATTAAAATCAAAAGTTATGTCTGTTAATATGATTTCATGGATGTTTATGGACATTTTCATGACCTAATGTTAAAGACAACACTGCAGCAAATGAATTGCTCATTGACAGATAATGTCAGTTAATGCATTAACTAACATTAACTAATGAGACCTTATTGTAAAGTGTTATTTTTAATATAGTTTGTGTTATCACTTTACAGTAAACCTAATATTAGTTCATGCATTTACCGACATTAATAACGAGGAATGCATTTCATACAATATTTATTAACCTTATAATTTATTAATCTGTTATAGTATATAACAGATACAACTGTTAAATTGAATACAGTATCATTAAATGTTAAAATTAGCATTAACTAAGATTAATAAATGCTTCAGAAATATTTTTTTCATCGTTAGCTCAAACATAATTCTATTTTAAAGTGTTAACTTTTTAGTTTTAGTGGTAACACTTTACAACAAGGTCTTATACTTTATTAACATGAACAAACATTTTTTTCTTAATGTTAGTTGTTGTTCATTGTTAGCTCATGTTAATTAATGTTAACAAATGTAATATTATAAAGCGTTACCGTTTTAATCTTAGTTAACAATAACAGCAGTGTTGGGGCAATATTTCACCGCTTCAATACGGTTCTAAAGGTTTTTAGCTTCGTGTAATTATAGTAAACGTTGGTTATATTTATGGACACGTTGCGAGAGAGACTCTGAAAGACATCTGTACAAATATTGTGACCCTATGCTTTGGGAAACATGAACCATGGAATGACATACAACAATGAATAATGAGTAGTCAATTCATCATAAGCTTGTTAACCAAGGTGTAAACACTGAGAAAAGGATTAGCGCGTTTACAGTCGAATCAATTATCTACAACTGAATGCGTATTAAACTGTCTAAAAGCGTTTTTTGTGGGAAGAAAACACCATGAACAGCACATTCTGCAGCACACTGAACTGTAATGCAGTTCAGACAGTCTGCTGTGATGAGATATCAAACCCCAGCCAACATCAAGACTGGGATTCAAACGAGAGCTGAATAAAGTGTGACCTTTCAATCACCTTACGCATTCCGGACTGAATTCTGCGCTCAGAATCCCTCGGTGTAGGACAAATTAAGTTGGTAGAGCTTAAATGTACTGAATTATTAATAAACAGCCTTATATAAAGAAGACAAAGTGAGTCTGGGAGAAAGTTTCAAACTAGAACTTCAATTTATTGTCGATCTGGACCTTGGCATCAATTGCCAGGGTTGTCAGAATAATGAAACGCAACAGCTGAAAACAATTTGCTCCCTCAGCAAATGCAGACTAAAATAAGATCAGTCATATGCATTTATTGATTGAAATAATCATCCATCAGAGGTTAATTAGGACATGTCAAATTTTTCCATTTTAATTATCGGTTTACGAGCAAGAAAGAATCTTTAAATAAAAAAATAAAAAATACATTCAAGGATGCATGAAGGGCATCCAGCTGACACACAAAAATACGTCAGCCATATGATAGATTAACAACCCAAATAATTGTTTTCGCGTTTCTTTATTTAATTCTAACGATTTTCCCAATGTGTGTTTTCCAAAGTGCCAAGGCGAAGTAAATTTATATTTGACCCATGAAGCTCGCAGCTTATTTCTGCATATACTTAACATTCATTTTTGTAATGGAAATCTATCATTAGCACAAAGTCAAAAAGCGGCCACACAACAAACGGTGGAGACGCAGCAAGACTAGGACACGGTTCCGGAAGGATCGGCCTCCTGCGTTTGCAACGCTCAAGGGAACGACTCCGGCTGACACGCTCCCAGATCTGACGTGACGTTTCTGACAGAAAAAAATAATGGCAATACCAAAGAGGGGCCTCAGATCTGACAAACATTTAGATGTTATTACCCAGTTACACTGAATAACTACTGTGCCACTCAAATCGTGGCCGCATGGCCACTGGCAACACCAGCCAGCCACCTAATGCCAGCAGACAGCAGAGGCGCACATCAAGCACAACTACAAATTCAAGTAATTGACAAAAGATAATGAAGAGTTGGAGAAGACACACTAGGCGTCCTACCGTTAGAGAGTTTCTCTGCTATTCTTTGGCTGTTATTTATATGTCGCTGGGATTGTTTATAGAGCAGGGTAATGTCTAAATAGTGTACAATCTGCAACCTGTGAATGTGAACGTAATTAATTTTTAGAGGTATAATGGGATTGTTGATGAGGTACATTGCTGTGTTAAAATCGCAGCTGTTTGACGTTATTTTGCAGTTTAGTATTATAATGTGCAGTTTGAATAGTTCTTTTGTGTAGTTCTCTCTCTCGCTCATGAACGTTCACTCTTTATTTTCTTCTTTCTGCTGGCGGAAAAGAAAGTTTGATCGTTTGGCTGGATGGCACATTAACCGCATAGCTTTTATTCAGCTCGGACAAAAATAATCAAGCACTGTGCACATTTTGTTAATGCTGAGCACTGTGAGGGCGAGTTAGTGGAATGATTACTATCAGATTTAATTTAAAATATGAAACATTTAGAGATGTCTGGTTGTGGTAGAAATCCATCCCAGCCAATATCATTGAGAAAATGATGCTTCTTTAGTCTGGAATATCAGAAAAGAAGGAATTAGTGTTCCAAAAAGAAGGCTAATTTCCGTTTGAAATTTAAAAGGGAATTATTCCAAAGTTCCTCCTCTGGGCTCCATTAACGTTACACCCGCTAATCACTGCGGTTAAGTGCCTTGGCAGCTCGGCCATTGTAAAAGGGAAAGTCGAGCCCATGTGAGAGATGAGAAACGGCAGGCAGTGCTGCGGAAGGCCTCTGATTTGCACAACTGGCTGTACAACTTTATTTAATGTCAAACTGACGTAACAATAACCTTCAAGACAAATAACTGCCGTGTAGTAATCCAATGCGGATTTTAAATCCTTTATGTTTGTGTTAGGTTTAATATATACTGAGGTGGAGAAGAAAAATCTAGAAAAAAACCCTTTAGAAATGGAGAAACGATAGGGTAAACCATTGTCTGTAATATTAAAATATTGTCAATTGCAGAATACAACAAAATGGTCATTTTGATGCTTTGTTGGATTATGCTTATCCTAAACAAACAGACATAATACACTATTTATTAATATGCTTAATGTTTATATTATATCTTAGGGGTGAGCGATATGACCAAAATCTCATATCACGATATGAGTAATTTTATTTCACCGTAACAATATATTACAATATAGTTATTTTGTTTTGAAATAAGGTCTTTGTGACAAAAATTTTTGATACCATAGAAATTGCATAATTCTCATCACCAGTGTCAATATCACAAGAAACTAATACCAACCTTAAAAAAATAACAAGTGAACCATCAGCAATTAAATAAGAATAATAGGATAAAAAAAATAAAGTAGAACAAATTAATTAGAAATGCTACATACACTGTATAAAGTAATAAAATGTATAAAAACACTGCATATTTTATACAAAAGTGATAAGGGCAGAGATGAATGTCAACTTTTTATTTCTTTTAAAGGCAGATTTTTGCTACAATGTGAAAGTTGTAAAAACCAGATGATTCATTTTGGCTTTAAACTATTCTTTATGGTCAGACCATAACAAATACTTCATGTTTTTACTTTTTTACATCTTAACAGAATAAATATTTTAATAGAAAAAATCTTAGTTCTGCATGTTTTAATGAGTAATATTGTTTCAAATCGAGAAATAGTTTTGTGTTGCCTGATAAAATAAATAATAATATTTTTTTTTTGTCTTTTACAAATACACATTTAATAGTAGCTTGAGTTAGGATGCAGATCAAAACCAATAATATCTGTAAAAATTGTATCAACCTCTTTTTTATATGGTGAAATGTAATTTTGAAGATTTTTTATTTTTTTTTATTATTAACCATTGCTCATCCATAGCATACATTTAGTAATAACAGCTAAAATCACAAATATAGCACCTTAATACCATGGTAAAAATATAATATGGTATTTGTATGAAAAACAGTAGTCCAAATAGATTTTGTATAAATGCATAAATGCTATAGCTTAAAGGAGAAGTCCACTTCCAAAACAAAGATTCACACATAATGTACTCCCCCACCTTGTCATCCAAGATGTTCATGTCTTTCTTTCTTCAGTCGTAAAGAAATTATGTTTTTTGAGGAAAACATTTCAGCATTTTTCTCCATATAATCGACTAATGGTGCCCCGATTTTGAGCTTCCAAAGAGCAGTTTAAATGTGGCTTCAAACGATCCTAAACGCGGTTGTAAACGATCTCAGCCGAGGAAAAATGGGTCTTATCGAGCATAAATGATTGGTTATTTTCATTAAAAAAAAAGAAAAGAATTTAAATACTTTTTAAATCTCAAACGCTCGTCTTGTCTTACTCTGCCTGAACTGTTTTTTTTCTGGTTCATGACAGTTAGGGTATGTCGAAAAACTCCCATCTCATGTTCTCCCTCAACTTCAAAATCGTCCTATATCGCTGTTTTACCTTAAGGCGGGGTTGATCTTCTTTGTATGTTCACGTTGCAGAGACGATGTAGGATGATTTTTAAATGATGAATGAATTGAAGTTTTTCGACATACCCTAACTGTCTTGAGTCAGAATATACAGAGTTCAACGAGAGCAAGACAAGACGAGCGTTTGAGATTAAAAAGTATTTAAATTGTTTTTTTTGTTATGAAAATAACTGATCATCTCACTAGATAAGACCCTTCTTTCTCGGTTGGGACTGTTTACAACCACATTTGTGATCGTTTGAAGCCACATTTAAACTGCATTTTCGAAGTTCAAAATCGGGGCACCATATCAGTCCATTATATGGAGAAAAATGCTGCAATGTTTTCCTCAAAAAACATAATTACAACATTTTGGATGACAAGGGGGTGAGTACATTATATGTGAATCTTTGTTTTGGAAGTGGACTTCTCCTTTAATCACAAAAAATACTGTAATTATATTCCATTACTCCATTACTTCAATACATTTAATACATGTCTACATTAATAATATAATAAAATTTGACACAAATATACCCACATTTCTGACACAATACCACTGTGCAGTTAATGCTACTATAGTAAATCTATGGTAAATGATGGCGCTTTGTAGATTAAAAAGCCTTCTATACGATACTTATCGTTAATGATTTATCGCCCAGACCTAGCTTAAAATAACTTGTTTTTAAACCACAAAGCTTATAAATGTGTGCAAACGATATGTTTTCGAGGCCATGTAGCACAGCAACATCACATGAGCATGTAACTATGCAACAGAGACAATAGTTCAAAATCCATCCAGTAACCAGTAAATGATGTCTACCAGTATACTGTCCACCCCTAATTAATATCTGTATCTATATCTGTATCTATATCTATCTATATCTATATATCTAAATCTATATCTATTTCTTAAAACAGTATAAACAAGCCTTCAGGAACCAAATGTACTCAGCAGGTGCATAATATTTCATAAAATTTCTCTGGAAAACTTAGATCCATTTTTGGCCATTCAGCAAGATAATATAAGAAAATGAGGTGAGCAGACCCCTTTAAGGAACATGTTAAATGCAATTCACGCGCACACACAAGTGTTTTCCCCTGTAGATTACGATTCATAATGAAACAAATGTTTTCTCTTTTTTTTGGTGCCTTCTTTTTTTCTTTCTAATAGGCACAGCGGAAACTGTACTGGTAGTCGTTGCAGCATACTGATGAAGCAGAAATACTGGCTGAACAGTGACTGCTGCATATTCTTCTGGGTAAAGCTGCACTCTCGTGGAAGGTGAAAAAGCTATAATTATTCCATATGCATCAGCCTAAGCAAGCTGTTTTCATTTAAATCAGGGATGAAACAGGAATGAAAATGTCCTACATGTCAGACTATCTATAGCAGAAAAAGCCATGACAGGCTCAAAGTTAATTTACTGGCAATAATAAACTCAGAGGAACACTCTAAAATGACACAAAGACATCAATTTACTCAAAAATCATAAAAGCAAAAAATTAATATGTAATGAATAATGCAAAGGTAAATATATAAACATATATGGAGGACCAAACCCACAGAAGTAAAAATGAATGAACAAACAAATAAATAAATGAAATATTAGGACAATAAATAAAGGAATACGTTTTACATTTCTTTTTCCCAAATGCATTTATTTTCATATTTATTTATATGTGACCTTGGACCACAAAACCAGTCATAAGGGTCCATTTTCTGAAATTGAGATTTATAGATCATATGAAAGCTGAATAAATAAACTTTCCATTGATGTATGGTTTGTTAGGATAGGACAATATTTGGCAGAGAGATACCTGTTTGAAAATCTGGAATCTAAGGATGCAAAAAACTCAAAATATTGAGAAAATCGCTTTTAAAGTTGTCCAAATGAAGTTCATAGCAATGCATATTACTAATCAAAGATGAAGTTTTGATATATTTATGGTATAAAATTTACAAAATATCTTCATGGAACATGATCTTTACTTAACATCCTAATGATTTTTGGCATAAAAGAAAATTTGACCATTTTGACCATTACAATGTATTTTTGGCTATCACTACAAATATACCCGTGCTACTGACTGGTTTTGTGATCCAAGGTCACATATTTACAGTATTTAATTAGTTTTTGCAATGTAGCAAATCACTTGTAAAATCAACTAAAGATTATTGTAACTAAATAAAATAAAATAAA